>CAUYRH010017800.1:0-46867 GCA_963574655.1 Perodicticus potto
TACTATTCAGCCATTAAAAAAAATGGAGACTTTACAGCCTTTGTATTAACCTGGATGGAAGTGGAACACATTATTCTTAGTAAAGCATCACAAGAATGGAGAAGCATGAATCCCATGTACTCAATTTTGATATGAGGACAATTATTGACAATTAATGACATGGTGGGGGTGAGGGAAGGGGAGAGCAGAGAGAAAAAGAATGAGGGAGGGGTGGGGAAAGGAAGAGCAGAGAGAGGGGAAGGAGCAAGGGGGATGGGGTCTTGGTGTGTGCCACACCTTTTGGGGGCAAAACACGATTGTAAGAGGGACTTTACCCAACAAATGCAATCAGTGTAACATGGTTTCATGTACCCTCAATGAATCCCCAACTATATATATATAGTATATATATATATATATACGAAACTTGTAAAATGTACATATAACAAGAAAGTTTAATAAATATAAACATTTTTTAAATTATGGCCAAAAAACAAAAAATAAAGTCCTACAATGGAACAAATATAAATGGGATGTTCTTCCATCAAATTTTAAAATTGGGTAAAAACAAAACAAACCTATACTTAAATGCATAGTGTTTAAAAAGATTTATCTGAAACAACATAGTGTAAATGTAGGAAAGAAAAACCAGAAAAAAATATATTGGAAGACAGATAAAGAACAACAACAACAAAAAAAAAAACAGGCATGAAAATATTGATAACAGACAAAATAGAAATAAAAGGGGAAAAAGAATATTTTATAGCAATGAAATGAATAATATAAAAGAATATATACTCTTCATTCTTTAAGTGCTTTGTTATAGAAATATACAAGACAACTGAAATATAAATAAAAATAATAAATGCACAATTATAGAAACTTTAACATATCTTGCTCATAAAATGACAGATAAAATAAGCCAAAAACAATTAAAACTATTTAGAATTTAAAATCACAGATAATTATCAAAATCAGTCTTAGAAATAATTACTATATAAGGAACTTTGTGCCCAATGAAGCATTTGTTAAAATTTTTGATTTTTTACTCTACAAAAGAAATTTTGCCAGGTCACAGCCTCTTTACTATGCATCAGGCATTGTCTGTTCTAAGCTAGGATAAAAGTACATGATACCTAGCTATTAGAACTTAAGATTAAAATAATAAATTTTGTGAAATTTCACAATGTTTTAAACATCATAAACTGTTCCCAAACATCTGGAAAATCAAAAGAGAAAACTTTTCAAATTATTCTAAGGTAAGTTTATAGCCTTAGTATCTAAACTACACAAAAATCGCACAAAGACAAAGCCATAGTCAACCCTTCTTCTAAGTATGGCTGAAAAACCTCTAAATAAAAATTTAATAAAGAGAGTAAAATAGCAGTGCTTTAAAAGTTGGCCTGAAACCAGGAATGCAAGGAAGTTTCAATGCTTAAAATGTATTTAATATAATTCATTTTTTAAACGATTAAAGAGAAAACCATATAGTCATCTCAATAAATGCAAATATCTATTCTTAGTGGGAATGTTTTTAACTTTCCCCCATCACTCTGATGTTGGATGTGTGTCATATGTGGCTTTTATAATATTGAGTTATGTTCTTTCTATGCCTAGTATGTTTAGGGCTTCTATTATTAAAGCATGACAGATTTTGTGTAATACTTTTTCTGTATCTATTGAGATTGTCATACGACCTTTGTTTTTGCTTCTGTTTATGTGGTGAATCACACTTACTGACTTAATGTATACTGAAGCATCCTGGCATCCTTGTGATGGCCCATTCGGTCATGGCAGATTAATTTTTTGATGTGCTACTGAATTCAATTTGCTAGTAAGTTATTGAGGATTTTTCATCTATGTTCATAAGGGATATTGCGCTGTAGTTTTCTTTTTGTTGTTGTTGTGTCCTTTCCTGGTTTTGCTATCAATGTGATACTGGAATGAGTTGGGGAGAATTTCCTCCTTCTCTATGTTATGTAACAATTTCTGTAGTATGCGTACCAGCTCTTCTTTGTAGATCTTGTAGAATTTGGCTATGAATCCATCTGGTCCAAGACTTTTATTTTAAAGATTATTTATTAATGCTTAGATTTTATTGTTCATTATTGGTCAGCTCAAGAGTTCTATTTTTTCCTGATTGAGATTTGGGAAGTTGTGTGTTTCTAGAAAGCTGGCCATTTCCTTTATGTTTTCTAGATTACGTTCACAGAGGTTTTCATAGTATTCAAAAATGATGTTTTATAATTCTGTGGTATCCACTGTAATGTTGCCTTTTTTCACTTCTGGTTCAGGTTATTTGATTCCTTTCTGTTGTCAATCTATTTTTTTTTCAAGTATCACAATGTTTATTGATAGATACAAGTATATAAAATCAGGACATGAATATGACTTGATAAATAAGTAGACTTAGTTTCAATACTATAAGAGGGACCAATTCAAATTCTCACCATTCGTTTCACACCCACAAAAACCACTTCAAGAGCATTAACGATCTCTCAAAACTGATCAGTTTTGTGCAAGTAAACCATGTTTCTTTTTAAAAAGACTTGTGCGCTTGCCCAGGCTCAAGGATATTAAAATCTAGCACATAAAGCCCATTACTAGAGGTAGAAATACAGGCAATATACCACTACAGCAACAACCATCTGTGGTTAATCTAATAAGCAGTCTGTCAATTGTGTTTATCTTTTCAAAGCACCTACTTTTGTTTTATTGATCTTCTTATGATTATGATGATGATGATTATTATTATACTGATTTCCATTTCATTTAGTCCTTATATGTGCTTTATTTATTTTTTTTTTTTTTTTTTTTTTTAAAACATTTTTACGTTTATTACATATAACCAAAATGTAATTGAACATGTGCTTATAAATATGACTTTTTAGAATCATAAACATTTTTTTTTTTTTTTTTTTAAATACATGTATTTTATTATTCTTCATTACATTATTTCCCCCCTCCCACCCGTCCGTGATAAGGCAAAAATTCTGACAGGGAATTATTGTCATGGTAAATGTTAGACAATAAGCAGTAATTCCATCTACATTCACAAAGATTGTTACGTTACACAATATTAACCTTCATGTCAGGGCCTACAAAGCCAGAGTAACACCTCAATGATATAAATTTTTTAAAATATAAATGTACACATTATTCAATACATGTATATGTGCTTGGATGACTGTGTATTTAAACAAAGATTTTTTTAAAAGATGATCGTTATATATTAAAAAGTACAAAAACAAATCTGTGATATTATAAATACCAACATTATAGTTTCTCTTTTGATGATGTCTGCTGCTCTATTCCAATTATCATTCTGATCCTAACAAACAGGATTAACACCTTCGGGGATTTTTGCTTTAATTTTTATTACTTTAGTCATGTCTCAAGCAGTTTGGTATTATAAAAATTAACATTCAGAAATGCTTAGTTTTCTAAAAAACATATACTATAATTTCTGTTTGCTGTGATTCAGATTTGTTGTCCTTGTCATAAAAGGTTATAATCTAATTTCCTATAATTGTGCGATTAATGTTCTCCTTTGGAGGAAAATCATTGATGAGTATATTAAAATTCAATTTTAACAGCTGGGCATATTTTATCCCACAGCACTATATTAATAATGACTTTTGATACATGATATGAAAAATAATATAATGCTTTTTTTACTTTTAATTGATTTCAAATAGTTAAAAATATCTTTAGAATTTTTAGAGAAAAATAATTGCACAGTTTTTAAGGAGATACATCCTGCTTTGGTTACCAATTCATATGAGTCTGCTAAGACAGAACATACTCATTCACAAGTTACACGAAGTCCAATCATAACTTACAAATAGGCAGCAAGAGACAGAGGAAGCCCACAATCCATTGTGAGCTAGTTGTTCCTTTGGGCTCAAGAAAGCTTCTCCGGGGGAATGAAGTCTTCATGTACATGTCCCGTCTTGCACTGCAGCTGAAAAACCCCAAGAGCAGCCCACCTTGAGTTATATGTGTCAGAAACTCCACTCCTCACTGCACAAAGATTTGAGGGACTCCTGTTTGCAAGGAAGAGGAACAATGCCCAGGTTATCCTGGACAATTCCTTCCTAAACCAAGATACTAAGTTTTCTAAGAATTCTAGAAGAAAATATAGAAAACATTCTTCTAGATAGTGGATGAAGCAAAGAATTTATGACTAAGACTCAAATGAAAATCATAACAACAAAAATTAATAAGTGGAATTCGATTAAATTTAAAAGCTTCTGCACAGCTAAGCTAACAAAAGAACAATTAGACAACCCACAGAATGGTGGAAGATATTTGCAAGCTACATTTGATAAAGGACGACTGCGTGTAATTTGCAAAGTACTCAAGCAAATCAGGAAAACAACCCAGGATTATGGAGTGACGCACACTTATTTTGTTCTATGCGTTATAATCTATCAACAAAACTGTAGGACTATCTCTTTTATTGCTCAAAATGACTGTGATTTTGCCATTGGCACTCCCGCATGATGACTCCTTGACTCATTTCCATCTTTTTTCTCTTACATAATTTCTTACTTTCTGGAACCAGAAGATATTCCAGTCAAATGTACTTTCCTGGCCACACCCCTAGGGTCAAGAATATGCCCAAGGGGCTTGTTTTGCTTTCTTGGGGAACAGTATTTAGAAACCAATATGTAGGTTCTAGGTGTTATTAGTACTGCCAGGATATCATTTTTGAGACGTCTCATAGTTACGAAGTACAAACCTAAGCACACATACACACACAAACATATACATACAAATACATATTGATTTCTGTATCTATTCGAAGAAATAAAGACTAGTGTAGTTAATGCTGTCTGTGGAAGCAACAGTGAAATGGAATGTGGTGAAATGTTTCCAGGACCAAGGGAATTTATCGTCTTTTACACCATGACAAATGTGGATTTTATTGTGGGAGCATGGAGAAGCCATTGAGGGAGGTTAAGCGAGGATAGCAAATGATGTGATTCATGTCAACAAAAGATGATTCTAGCTGTGAAAAGGGAATTAGACTTAGGATCTGCAGAGATGTGAGATTTAAAATATACAAAGGGCAGAGAGAAAAGGAGGAACAAAAGGGCTGAGGCACACAGTTACCTCTTTTTCTAATATTTTGCATTATTATTATGGTCAAAATTCATTAGCTTGTCTTCCCATGGCAAGGAAGAAAATAGAATACAATTTAAGGTAGAGATGAACAAGCCTCCAAAAATAAATGTCCTTCACCATTTTTTTCTTTTTAAGTAAAACCTGAACTTGTACTGGGAAAACAGTTCAAATATCTCATCTTGAGTAAATTAGAAATGACTTTGTAGTGTAAAACCTAGCTCAGTAATGATAGAAAGATTTTAATCAAATTATATTTAAAAAGCTGGGAAAAATAGTATGAATTATGACTGCACACTTTCCCAGCTGATCTCTCTACTAGAGCTTTAGGAAAAAGATAGAACACAAGGAAATAATATGCATACCTCTAAATATGACGTGGAGAGCTGGCAAATATTCCTGATAAATAGACCTGAAAAAATAAAATATATCCATATCATACTAGGGTTAAATGGAATCAGTTTACTAAATATATATGACATAAGTAATCCATACAATTATTATGTAATAGATAAAAAAGACAGCTCTTATTAGGGCAAGAAAAAAAAGAATTATTTTGGGAGGAAATCATCCCATGGAATCTAATTTTTCAAAACAAATGAATAATTTTCCAAATGCAAAAGAAAAAAAATAAAGTACATCATTAAAGGAAAAAATCAGATACACAATCTTAAATGTCATAATGATATTTAAAAAGTCATTAATATCATTTTGTAGCATGATATTGCTAAGGTTGGTAGATGCAAATAAAAGTATTTTAAAGAAATATTATACCAAAGAAGAAAATATGTATATTTGGTATCTAGTCATGTCTTTTATTTTGCATTTTTAAGTTATAATTTAGGAAAAAAAGATTGTGTAGATTATAGGTAGGGTTTTAGATTCATTGAACCATTCCATGTACTGTTCTTGAAAAACATTCAAAAGAAATTCTTACACAGTCCATGTGTAGGTATTCCTATCTTTGCATGGATTATTGTAGGAGGAATTTGGAGCAGGTTTAGTCTATCAGCAAAGGATGGGATGAGTATAATGTGGCAATATGGAAAATTGTGGAATTTCAATAAAACAATGAAATTTGTGTACATATCAAGTAAGATTTTAAAAATTATCTGAATAAAGTTTAAAAATTCATAAAGTAGAAAAACAAAGAAAGAATTAATAACATATGGAATAAAAAATGTTTTTATCTATGTTTTAAGGAATAGATACTGATCTATGGTCACATTTTAAACATTTCAGGGTGAAGGAGCAGAGAATGAAAAGCAGGCATGAAAGCTAATGACCAACCAGAATTGAAATAGGTGTTATGCTTTCAATGGATCGATGAAGCTCCAGCCCTTTGATCTGATGAAATGAGTAACATAATGAATGCAAAAGAAAGAAAAGAAGTATGTATGTATAAGATGGAGGTAATTCTTTCCTATTTGGTGAAATAAATGCTCTAAGTTTTTTGCTATCTAAGGGCCTATTTACCCTTCAGAATTTAAGAAGCACTAAAGACTCCACAAGCCTGGCCCCTGGCCCCCCCATCTCTCTCTTGCTCACTCTCTCTCTCACAACACACAGTGACTTGGGGATTTTTTTCGGATCAGTATTATAATAACTGGAACTGTGTGTACAGTGATGCAACTGTAAACTTTACATCTTAATATGATTTTGCAGCTGCTATATTACTTGTGAGACAGATGGAATGAAATGGGGTCATAAAATATTTTTTAAATATATGTACAATTAATTTTGTGAATTACAGCAGATTATTTGGAGATAAAGCAAACTTAAATCTTCTAATTTGGGGTTATTTTTAATTTAATTATTCCCTAGGTTTTCTTTTTCTTTTCCTTCTTTTTCGGTAAATGTTGATCATAAATTGGATATGTGTTTGATCATAAAGAAAAGCTACAATCAACATATTCCAGGCACATTTGCGCCACAGAGATTTATATTAAACTTGTTCTGTCGGCTTACTGTTCTCTCAGTGATTTTTAAAATGGGTGTTCTCAGCAAGGCCTTCCCTGACCATCTCATTTAAAATAACCTACTTCAGAACTCTCTCCTCCTTATCCATATTTGGTTCTTTCAACTTGTTTATTTATGTATATTTTTGCACTACCAGCAAGGTCTCCGAGGGTAAAAATTTGTATGAAATATTTTTCCCCCTCAATCTCCAAATCCTAAAAGAATACCTGACATATGTGAGGTGCATATGAAGTGCTTACTAAATGAATGAATAAAAAGACAATTGTATAAAGAAAAATTAAAATAATGATAATAATAATGAACATTTGTTTAGAAATGCATACATATGTGATGGAAGTTTTTGCCTTAGTCCATTGCAAAGATTTGCTCATTTTTATTTACACCCTTTGAGAATCATCTTAGTTTCCAGAATATAAGGCAATAGGAATGTAATTTTACAACCACTTTTGTTGGAATGCATTGGTAACATACTATGCTGAATTCTCTTCTGAGAGAAATATTTTTCTTGAGCTATTTGACAGCATTGACCTTTGACAATCAGCAGCATACTGCTTCAAATAAATGATGATTGCATTTAACTTATTAAAATGTTTTAGACACTTTCACCACAAATTTTCTACATCTTAGGGAAAACAAAGAGGTTTAAGCTTCAAAATTATGATTAGCATAATACCCTTCAAATCCTAGGTCACTTGTGCAGGCTTCCCTAAAGTTTAGCTCCACTAATTAACTCCAACTTATTTTATATACCAATCCACAACGCTTTCACATAGAAAGAGCAAAAAGAATGAATCTGTTAAAGGCCAGGAAATGACATTACAGAAGTGCTTTGGGAGTAATAAAAATAACTTGCAACATAATTCTGAGAAACTTATAGCCTCTGAAATTGTGTCATACAAAGGCCTTATTCACCCAGGTTCTGATAAGCCTAGAAAATAAGAGATTCATTTGCAACTTATCATCCTTAATGTACCCATGCATTCTCTCCATTATAAAGTAAATGTGGGGTTTAAGTTATCTGAATGCCTGTTACAAATATTTATTACTTTTTCTGAATTCCTACAGTCTAAAATACAGGATATTATTTACAATAATTACACAAACTTACAAAATATATGTCACCTGAACTTGGAAAATGAATCTACTTGATGAAATAGTCTATTTTAATTGCAAAGGCAACAGCTATAAAGAAGATAATGCTAATTTACGTTTATCCGAAACTCATATGATCTTATAATTGGCATTTTAAATGGAAATGATGACATTATTGCAAGTAGCACCAGTAACTAATATGATAAGAAAAGGAAGAAGTAGAGGAGGTTATTTTGTAATTTATATTGGAGTAAGAGTAATTCGATGCTTAAAAAAATAAGCTGGTATACATGATATAACATGAAAGATTTTTTATAACTTTTATGACACATGAATTTGAGTTTTAATTTTTAAGGAAATTATCAGGATTGAGTTTTCATATTTGCACTGTAGCTAAATTGAATCTTTCTCATTTATATGCCTGTTTCCTCAATGTATTTATAATGTAGTAATCTGAAACAGAGTTTAAAAAATAATCACAAATTTCTTGATAACTGTCTTTATTTTTAAATAAACATTAAGGTAGTGTTTCAATTTTATATCTCCTAGTGAAGAATGAACATAGTCTGTCAAAGTGCTTATTTCCTTCTCATGTTTATGCAGTTCCTATTTAAAAATGGTTTTGATTTTCTAAGTATCTCACTAAAAATTGATTTAATTATGGTATGTTTAAAATATAATTATGTGTAATAGGACTTATATAATATCCATATTCAGATTAACACATAAAAATAACAACAAGCAAGGTTGTCCGAGGTCATTCTTCTCATCTTTCCTTCTTCTTAGTAACTACATTCCACCCTCTTCACCCCAAGGGACAGGTTTTGAACACGGTGAAATTCAAATTTGTACTTATGAATTTAAAATAGCTATTTAGTCTGGGGGTAGCTATTAATCACAGACATGATTTTTATACACCAGCGATGTCAAAGCAGACTCCCTAATATTAGGGAAGCCATGTTCAAACAGCAGCTGGAAGACAAGCAGTAATTGAACATGTTTAAAAACCCACCCCATGCACGGAGCAGGCTTTGGCGTCTGCTGTGTTTAAGGTCCACTGAGTTGTGAAATGGCTGCTTCATTCACACAGATGTTAATATCTCGGGGCTCTTCTCTAGCTTTGTAGCTTCTCATTTACATATCTGCAGTAAGTTTGGTGTTCACGGAGTGAAATACAGCTACTTGTCACTACTCTCTGTTATCATAAAGCATGTTCAAGACAAAATGCAAGTAACTGTAATTACAGCTTGTTAAGACTTAGGGAGAAAAATAATAAAGAACAGAGCAATAGGTGTACCATCACGGGGGCTTCTTTAGTCCCTTTACGGTTTAAATACCGAAAGCTGATGAATATAAATTATTCATGAAAATGCAGTCTAAAAAGTTTTCTACTCTATCTTTTCATTTCTCTGTGTAAATAGTATCAAGTGTTGAAATCGATCTTTTGATACTGTGGGAACAAAATTTTCACCTAGAGAGTGAAATTTTATATTTTACACGCTTAGCATCTTTTTCACGCAGATATGTGTGCTGGGAAATTCCCAAACTGTTTAAAAATTGTTTGATTAAAGAAAATGGAAAATACATGAATTCTAGATCAGAGGTTAAAGAGACATAGCATAGCTAATTATGTTTCACATTTGGGAATAATGTTGCCTATTCTGATGAAGTTGAACATACTAATGCTTAAACTACAATATTTCTACCCAGCTACTATTCTTCAATTAAGTCTAATGTCTTTATGCTACAATGCCTCTACTTTAGGAAACTAAATACATCTTAACAAGGAGCTGCTCAATCCTGGCATTCATCAAGATATAATTAATATTTTTCTTTTCTTTTTGTAGAGACAGAGTCTCACCTTATGGCCCTTGTCAGAGTTCTATGTCGTCACGCAGCTCACAGCAACCTCCAACTCCTGGGCTTAGGCGATTCTCTTGCCTCAGCCTCCTGAGTAGCTGGGACCACAGGCACCTGCCACAACACCCGGCTATTTTTTTGTTGCAGTTCAGCCAGGGCCGGGTTTGAACCTGCCACCCTCGGTATATGGGGCTAGCACCCTACTGACTGAGCCACATTATTTTCTCTTCAAAGATACTAATTGTGCTACTTTTGATTTTAGCTTTGTAGGAATCCTCAATTTAGGCATATTCTATAGCCTCCCGGGTACTCCAACTGGTTTATCAGCTTCTTTGAGTGCATTTTTCCAACATGTTTTCATATACCTATGAAAAGAATAATCCTTAAAAAAGTGACTTAGAAGTCCCGGAATTTGATAAAAATTTAAAGATCACATAACTTATCCTTTCAGGTTTATAGCTAGTGGTCGATGGAAATGATCCTTTATTATGATTTGAACATAGAGATACTTGCTTCTACACTGAGAAGTCCATAAAAAATAGAAAATGATAGTATTTTATATAAGCATATCCAATTTTGATTGGTCATCTTTGACTCTGATTCTATGTGTATGTTTGTATTCAATATGGTATTTGAAGATAAAACATAACATTTTTCTCTCTTCATGGGATATATTTCTATCATACTTAAAGTTATTATAAAACTGGCTTATGTAAAGTATAGCATAGAACTAAAATATTCTTTACAGAATTTTCAGTGGAATATTCTACAAACCGACTATAGTTTTCAAGAAAAGTTATACAATTTTATTGTTATTGAGTAATAAGTATAAATATCACAGCATGATCCTCTCTGATAGTTTCTTCATTGTATTACATATAAAAGAAACTAAATCTGAAATAGCTTAGGTCAAAAAAAAAAAAAAGAAAAGAAAGAAAAAAGGAACAAAAGATTCTAAGGGTATAGTTGAGGAGGTGTCCCGGTATAAAATACTGGCAAATTCTAACAATGTGGTCCATTCCTAATTATGGGATTTGGATTTTATGACTAAGCCCTTCCTTGTAATCCAATTTTTGTAAATAAGCCTCTAATTTCACATATTTTTCTTGTGGGAATTAAAGTGTTTTGGACCCTCTGAAGTGCTTTAGTATTCAGGATAATACCAAGATATATTATTATAATCATGTTATTTAAGGTATAGTTTCCAGAAAGCAGAATAATAGATTTGTTGAGTAATACATACTAAACTTTATATATTTCTTACTTAGTTTTTGATAGATTATTATGATCATGTCATTTAAGGTATAGTTTCCAGAAAGCAGAATAATAGATTTGGTGAATAGTAGATACTAACCTTTATACATTTTTTACCTAGCTTTTGATGCTTTATAGGTAAGTACTGCCTTTAAATATATTTCTTGGAGGCTGTTCAGTGGTTCCCTGTTGACTACATGGTAAATACCTTGTGAGGCAGAATGTATCACTCTTAGTATATTATTGATACAATTTGCTTTTCTGCAATGCCTCTCCCCTAAAATTCTTCCCTATCCTACTAATGTCAGAGTTGATTCTGTGACCTGCCCAATAAAATGTTACAGTAAATGACATGTGACACTTTGGAACAAAAGTGTTAAAAGCCAGAATGCCCCAGTTAATTTCTTTCTTTCAGAACTACCAGTAGAGTGCCACCTAAAGGATGGTCAATTAACGAGGAACGAAAATTAAGGTAACAAGGGACAGAACTGAAGCTGAACTGCTAGAGATATGTAACATGAATGAAATCTTAACTATTATTTTTGTAAGCTACAAAAATTTTAATATTGTTTGTTTCAGTAGCATATGCTTAGTGATCCAGAGAGATCTGATTTTCATTATGATTTGTTCCTTAACTACCTGTCCCACCACTTCAATATTATCGTCACTGATTATTTCCACCTTTTCAGTGAATACAATATAACTCAAACCATTCTAAATTATACAACAAGTGAAATAATCTTTTTTTTTTTTTTTGAGACAGTTTCAAGCTGTCACCCTGGGTAGAGTGCCTTGGCATCACTGCTCACTGAAGCCTCCAACTCTCAGGCTTAAATGATTTTCTTGCCTCAGCCTCCCAAGTAGCTGGGACTATAGGCTCCCGCCACAACACCCAGCTATTTTTGTTATTGTTGATGTCATTTCTGTTGTTGCAGTTGTCATTGTTGCTTTAGCTGGCCTGGGCCAGGTTCGAACTGCCACCCTCAGTGTATGTGGCCAACACCCTACCCACTGAGCTACAGGCACCGCCCAAAGAAACCATCTTGAAAGAAAAGTTCGGTCATTTAATAACTCTAATAGAATAAGTCAAAAGCTTCCCTTTAGTCTTTTGTTAGAGCATTTTTCTTGGTCTATCTCTCACTGATTACTTTGTTCTAAGAACAATGGCCCTTTTCCTTACTTGGTGACTCATTATGCTACTTTCTACTACAGGAACATTGCCTAGTGAGAATTCTCCATTTCTCCTTGACATACTTCTCCACTGAACCATCACTTCTCAAGGAAGCTCTCAAACTTCCTGAACAGAGTAAGAAATCTTAATGGCTGCCAAAGTCATAAAACTGGATAATAGAATTAATGAAACATGTAGCTAGGTACTCAAATTGAAAATAATTATCGTCCTATTTGTTTATTGTATCAGTGAAATTAGTTTTGTAGGTGGATCTCATACAAACATTGCAGTATATCACATAATAAACAGAATTGTTTGCATACTCTGACTCTAATGCTTAAATCAAAGTTGTATGAAGACAAGTTTCAGGAATGTCTGTTGAAGATTATTTATATTCAGAGCTAGAATTCAGGTTTCTCTGTGCAAAATTCTCTTTCTAGTCTAACATGTGTTTGAAGAAACTAAACAGCTCATTTTACGACGAGGATTATTGTTTTAATTCTTGCAATAGAAGCCATGGGAAAATAGTGAAATTTGCAATAATTCTTATATCTTTTCCATCATTGGTGGAAGTACTTAGTTACTAAAATTGAATACCATTTTCTGTCTCTTTATTCCTTTCTTTTTTTTTTTTTTTTTTTTGAGGTGGAGTGTGTTTTGTTTTGAATCTTTAATGTCTGGTTTGAATCGGTATTTTATGCCAACCCTAAAAGAAATTCAAGTGTGATGCATGCCTTAATTTAGAAAAAATTGTTAGACTGGATGACTCCACCTTTTCTAAGTTTGCTGGTGTTTGGCTTGATCCAATACTCTGCCCTGACTTGTGTTCTGGTAGAGATTTCTCCCAATCCTAAAATTTGAACAATCTGTAGATGTATCATAATATTTCAAATTGTGTATTTAGTGGAATTAAAATGAACTAGAAGCCAAAATGTGATGCCCCATTTCATCTTTGCTTAGAATTTAGTCTTGATATTGTAATGATTATTTTATGTATTTTAAAAACAAAAATAAGTCACTTATTTAAACAATTCAGTTAAAAAATTAGTTATCTTTTAATTGCTAGATCAATTAATATACAACAGTCTCCACACCAACCTGACTAATTTTCATTATAAAGTGCTTTTTTAATAATTAAAAATGATTACTTTTCTGCAATAGTACTGAGAATGAACTTCTCCTTCAGTAGTCAAAAATAAGCTTAAGATTCTGTAGAAGTATGTGACACACAATTTGGCCCTAAGATTTAAATTAATGGACATTAAAGAAAAACAGACTCAGGAAATATTCATTTTCTTTTACTCTTGGCTAAAACCTCCATGAAAGTAGAGATATTTGCCTGGTTTTTATTTAGTTTTTAATTTTAAATTTTTAATAAAATTTAATTAAAAATTGACAAATTATTATATATAAGATACAAAGTGATGTTATGATTTATGAATTTAATGTGGAATGATGAAAACATGCTAATTTCCCATCACCTCAACTACTCATATTTTTGTGGTGAGAATATTTGAAAATTTCTCTCAGCTATTTGAAATGTACAAAACATTATTTTTTTATTCACCAAATTGTGCAATATATATATTTTAAAGATTCCTCCTATCTAACTGAGGCCCTGTATCCTTTGTTCTTTATCACCCGATTCCCCACCCCCACCCCATAGGCTCTGGTATTGACCAGCCTGCTCTGTGATTCTCTGAGATTGACTGTTTTGGATTTTACATGTAAATAGTAACAGGCAGTATTTGCCTGTTACTATTTCTCCTAAAACCTCAGTCTTCTCAGTGTTAGAAACATTGGCATGATAAATTATGTATCAAATGAAGGTAAAAATGTTAGTATGTTGCTGAAATATATTTATTTTTACATGTATTATTATTATTAAGGTATTACATATTTTAATACCTTTTTTTTGCGGGCTTTTGGCCAGGGCTGGGTTTGAAGCCGCCACCTCCGGCATATGGGGCCGGTGCCCTACTTCTTTGAGCCACAGGCACCACCGATATTTTAATACCTTTTAAAAATTTTTCTACCTCCAATATACTGGGTCATTTCTGGGTATGATTCTTCCTACTCAGAAATAACAGGAGCAATATAGCCATGCATATTACTTAGTTATTCCAGACAGTTTACTTATTCCTATTTTAAACTATTTCATTCTGTATTTCCATATATATTTGGAGCTAGGGGCATACTGGGTTAAATGTATATCTACAGTGAAACACGTATGTGATTGTCATACTTCTTTTTTCTTCCTTCTTTATCTCCTGACACGTTCCCAATTAAAATATGAAGCAATTATCAAATACAGATTCAACATGATGGAAAGCATGCTAAATCATTTCAATTTAGATAATCAAGGCAAATATTAGCTTTGAATTACTTATAAAGAGGAAATGATTATTTTGCCTTAATAGAGTTTCAGAGCAAAATGAGAAGTTTTATTACTGCCTTTAGTCGTAATACATATGTGGACACACACACACAGACACACACACTCTCTCTCTCTCTTCCTTTCAGTAAGATTCACTCTACTGTCACCTGAAATCTCTATAGCTTAAAGTTATTTTAAAATATTTCTCTTTCAAGAGTTCTGCGTAGAGCTATTATGTACAAATATCCCGGATTCAATTGTGCGGGTAAAGAAGGAATTCAAATGTATCTAAGGTATGGCTGTACAGAATTTATTAAGTAGTAATAATACAAAAATGTGAATGTGTATAAAAATTTAGACTGTTGAACATAGTACAGATTTGTATTACTTTGATTTCTTACATTTATTGTCTAAGCATTTTCTATATTTCTATAATATGACTGTGAAGTAGGCAATTTGTCTTCTAAAGTGTGACATAAATACATAATCACATACTGAGGTGGTTCCCTAAAACTTGTGAAATCATTTAATGTGGAAAAATTTAGCTTTTAGTAATCTACCTACCTCTTCCTGTAAATGAGAAAGCTAAATTTTTGTTTTAATCTTCTTTATTCATCATAATGACCCTACTTTCTGTTTGTAAATAACTAAGACATTTCATTTTATTACAATATGGTAACATAGTAAACATATATGTCAAGCTTAATTTGTCTATCACCTTGTAGTGTCCAATGTGTCACCTCCCTGTAATCACTTCACTGTACCAGCACCTGCTCTTCCATGCTCTTCCATTTCCCATGGAAACCACTATGGGAAATGTGCTCTCAATTTTAAATAAAGCAGTTTACTTATATTATATTAAAGAATTGCAATATATTCTGCTTGCAGTTGGATGCCCATAGTATTATAGAAATATTTTGATAAAAGAAAAAATGTCTCATAATAATTTCTCTTTCAGTGATGTGGCAAAGAGAAAATCATTAAATGACCAAAAGTCCCACTACACTATTTTCACTTCCCTATGACTTGATATTTAATCACATAAAAATCTATCAAGGATTCTTGAAGGAAAATGCCATCCCAATTCTACATATTATCATTTGTGATTCATCTATCCCTCCAAAAGCATCAATTGTGCCATGTCATGCTTTACTCTGCACTAAATTCTGATCCACAAAAAATAAATTTAATACAATAGCCATAAATCAGTGTGATTGAATTTCCCCAAAAGCAGACCCAGAGATGAGAATCTAAGGTCATATAGGATATTTTGGACTTACATGAAACTCAGGGAGCTGGGAAAGTAAGAAGTGAAACTGGCCAAAGAAGGGAGTCAAAATAATACATTATTAGGACAGTTCCTGTTGTGGAAAAGTAGAGCTTAATCCCCTACGGGAATTCTGAGAAATGCTCTAAAACACTTTGGAGATGTTACATACCAAAGGTATTTAGGTTGAAGTCACTTGGGTGGGTTGGGTAGTGAGAAATTGGGTTGGGTTGGGAGGTATAATTTATAGGCACCTTTTGCTTTTCTGGCCTCTGGACAAAGTAGCTATCTATCATTGTAGAAAAATCATAGACAGAAGCAGAAACTGGGTATTTGAAGTTTGCTGGAGAAATATTGGCAGATTGTAGACCATCATCTACAACAGATTTTAAATGGAGTCTTTAACACGTGTGTTTATATGGGAAGTGCTTATACAGATGACGAGGAAGGACCTAATGAATGGAGAACACTAATCTGAGAGTTAAGACATCCAAACTCTGGTTCCATGTCAATGATTTTTATATTGGGTTTTGATCTTTTTCTTTGCATGTAATCCCTGTTTCTGAGATACTATGAATCTTGATCCAGAGATCCCATTTCACTAGGATGATGTTTTATAATCCAAACTAAAATTAGCATATATAGCACCAATAGCCAATGAAAAAATGATGATGGTGCTGACACCCTCCCTAATGCCATGAAATGACCTTTGTAAAGTGATGGAAGACCTACATTAAAAATACCACCATATGCCATAGAGATTCCTTCCCTAATTGCTGCCTCGCTGTTGGCTTATACAGTAAGAATCAGAGATTCTCGATGTTCCAACATATTTTTTTTTAATTCTATCCAATGTAATTCTTCCTGTAAGCCTCTTGCCTCACTATGAGTTCATGGGAGGCAGATCTGAAGGCAAAACTATGTGAGGCAAAGTGTTATATTCATTCTTTTTCTTGAAAGATTTGTGTGGCTCTCCTGGAGAACAAAGTCTGACTTATTTCAAAGGCTCTTTCTCAGGTTTCTTGATCTGCCCAAACAGTTATTCAGTAACACTCAGACATTCTTCAATCAAGTTCAATAAGCTTGCACTGATTTTTCTGTGACACTGAAATTTAGCTGTTTCTATCCCTGCTGTCCTGTGTCGTGAAGTGTGTACTGGCCTGAGTGCTCTTCCTGTGAATTAGCAAGGAAGAATGGATACAGGATATTGAACGACTTATTACTTCCAGGTTAAAGGTGTTCATATCACACATCTCCCTCGTATGTTACAGAATCTGTCTATAGATAGACTCTACACATATAGACCGAATACACCTAAATAGCAATATGGCAAACTAAATTTCATTAGTCTCCGGTATAAAGGAATTATATATTATTTCAAATGCCCAAACCAAAATGATGTGTTGTCAGTTTAATAACTGTTCAGAAAGAAAAAATCTTAAAAATATCCTTCTGCTAGTTTCCTGGTGACAGTTTATCATTATTGAAACAGAATGTCTTCTGTTTATGAATTCTGAATGTGGATAAATAGTGCGTCCTTATGTTCTCCTTCAACTAAGACGGTGTTGCTGACCTCCCACATTTCATATCCATCATAAGATGAAAGCCCATTAGCTAAGTTCACATCAGAATTTGTCCTCATCATTACAAGTTTGTCACAAATGTTTCCCCGTTCTTCCTTGTAAGATTGTGAAGAAGTCATTATGTAAAATCTGTTGGATGTACTGAAAGCCATGTCACATCACCGTGATAAAATCTTTAGCATTGCTGCTTCAGGGAATTTTTTTTTTTATCATCTGTGATATAGGTCATGCAAACCCAAAATCTCATTAAAATCTCCACGGTTATCTCATACTCAGAAATGTGTTCCCAATTGTGCACAGGAGGGCATCGTATATGCATTTTGGTTTCTGACTAACTAGATTAATTATTCTGTATATTTTCCTCATATTTTCTATTATTTCTTGACCGTATTTATCTGAAAGGGGATCACAAATTCAGTTGCACTGAGCCATCAGAAGTTGCTTCCAAAAGAAAAGCAACTCTCTGTTGAGTATTGAAATTTTTTCCAATAATATCAGGAAAACAAGCTAAAGAAAATAGACAAATGGAGCAGGAAGGTTTATGCAGGTAAGGTCCCAGTTTCACTGAATTTGATCCTATGCAGAACCAAGCACAATGTCAAGCGCGATGCTTTCTGATACATTTTGATGAGCTGTGCTTGGCTGGCTTCTTTTTACATTACTTCAGTTCACACTCATTTTAAAGACTAGATGGAATTTCTCCAGAGTAGTAGCATGTCTATTTGGGGTAAGAAATAATCAGGCTCAGCTACGCTTTTCTGTATTTACTCACATATCCAATAACCCTGCTGCTTCGCCAGAACCATTGAAACATTTTCTCCCTGTTGCCAGCTGGATCAGTTTCTGAGTGCCTTCTATTTTGATTCTAAATATTATTTCAAAAATAAGTGCATTATCCCTCAGCATACAAAAATAGGACTGGAAGTGACCTTGGATTTCACATAGTGTTTTTCTTCAGTATAAAATGTATTCAAACAATTCTCCTTTGGAATGAGAATATTATTCCTAATGACCTCATGGAAAGAAGATCCCACCACCTTTTAAAATCTCTTCTATCCATCAAGCTGCAATATTGACTGATCTCCCCTTTTCTGGAGACAGGCTTGTCTCATTCTCTTTGCTTCCCCACTCCATGAAGATGGCAGAATGGGTCTGTGGCTTTTTCTATTGAGCTGGTGTGTTTTATTAATGTTCATATAAGTCTTCAATGGATGCTATTTAGCCTATTTATTATTCTCTTCTTTTTTTCATTCATTTATTGTTTTACCTCATCTCAAGCAACTAGATAGCCACTTTCGAGTAATAAGAGAACAGAAACACTATATTTAACTTAATAAAGCTAAGTAAAAATTGCGTTTTTGAGGTTAAGATCACAAAAAACTTAAATAATATCAACACTTCAAAGATTGATAAACTTGTCAGTGTTTAAAATGCATCTTTTCTCATAGCAAAAGACATGGGGATCATTTATCTCAAAAAGGTAATTCATCTTTATCTTAATGAAAAATAAATGTTTGTTTCAATGTCTAGTACACATCTAACACGTATAAAAAGTCTTCATTGAGAACTGGCGTTGGTAACGCACCTCCTCAGCTTTCCTATTTGGTTAGTTTTCCTCCTCAGTTCTCAACACTGTGTGTGCTCATGTGGTCATGCCCCCCCTGAGTTGTTTTAGGTTTTTGTTCTCAAATGGACCTATCATCCCCTCCTGCCCTCTGCAATACATTTGCACTTCTTTTTGGTTTGCTCTCCACTCCACGGTGCGTCATTTTTTAATGTGGCCTTGATATAATTTGTTACATAGTAAGCAGATTGAAACATGAAGAAAAAAAGAATGACATATTAGGTAAAATGATGAAAAAAAAATGTCAAGCTAAACTCAGAACAAGATGCTGTCTCACTGGCTGGTGGCAACAGAAAACAGTTCCTCAAAGCAATCACACATGTTGGGAATACTGTGTCTCTAGGACTTGAAGGGATTTGTAGCATTTAGCATAGACATGAGGCAATAGCTCTGTGGACATGGATAATATTGAGATGTGAATATCCGAATTTAGAGATGTGTTCTGCAAAGATAGAAATAATATACTGCTTGGCAAATTGGAGGAAAACAATTATAGTTGTTTTATATATAATTTGGGAGTCAATACAGTATAAACTTATAACCTATGAAGTGGCAGTTGCTACTATTGTTTCTGTAGTGTTGATTTTTTTTTACCCTAAGTTGTCATGGGTTCTCCTCAGAGGCCAAATTGAAGATGTAGTGGTCATACAGAGTTACAGGTTAAAGTTGAACAAGTAGAATCCAAGAAAGTTGTTATGCTTCAACCACTGCATCCCTGCATCCACCTCTCTTAATAAATTGGGTTCTATGGGAGGTTTAGTTTGAAAACCAGAGCTTTGTTACTGAACAAAGGAAGGAAAGAAAAAATAATAATTGGAGTTTCTTTCAATGGAATAAAGTTATTTATGCATTTTAGAAAGTTTTTAACAAAATATTCTAAATAAATCAGTGCCAGTGAAATCAAAGTTCCCATTAAAAAAAGTCTAGGTTAAAAGATAATAGGAGGTTTAGTAAGGGCAGTAGTAATATAGAAAATGATGGAAATTAAAGTGATGCATAGGAGGAAGAGTTGGTAATACTCTATGACCCTTTTTAAGCAAAGGAAGTTGAGTGTGAAATGGTCCTATTGTGATACTGTAGTCAGGAAGAGAAATAGGTTTCTCCAGAGGGGTAGGGAGACCGTCATGATAGTCATTTTTGAGATATTTTGTGTTTATTCTGCTCATAGATAAAGAAGCTTGGTAAGATTTTCAAAACGGCGATTTGGGGCTCAAGAGGAAGGTCTGATCTAGAAAGGCAGATTTGGTTCCCTTAGTGTAGATGGAAGGCAGTAGCTCTGTGGACGTGGATAAAACTGAGGTATCTCAAGGAAGTCTATGTCTAATGATATATTGACAGAGGCTTACAATGACACATCAAGCCTTCCTTTAACTAACCTACATTTCATTACATATCCACACCCTGCCGACATCCAGGTTAACCTTAAGATTTTCGAGGACTTCTAAATTCCTTGAGTCTGATGGGTCAATTATTCTTCCTTGTTAGTCCTGCATGCAGCAAACAATTCTTATTTTATAAATAAGATGAACCTTTGATCTCTATAACTACTTCATCAAGATAAGAAAAGTGTGATTTTTATGTTTTGCTTCAGAATCTATTTACAAAGACTAAATCTTCTAAATTATATTATTATGAATTATGAATAACATCTTTGTTATTTGCTCACTTAAACTCTTATTTAATGTTCTGCTTTTTAAGTTGTTTTTGCCTATATAGCTGAGGTTGGTTAGGCTTTTACTGAAACTCCATGAGGTCAATGACAGACTTGAACATATGTATTTTCTCCAAATGGAAACTGAGTATAAATCCTCTTACATTCTGCAATATTTGAAGTTAAAAAAGTAATAATTTAATTGGAGTCATTTTGAAAGAGTCAACAAGGGGAACTTACAGGCTATTTAATGTAATATTAATTATGTAAGTTTAGGGGTTGTAACAGTCAGA
Source organism: Perodicticus potto (assembly GCA_963574655.1). Lineage (NCBI taxonomy): Eukaryota > Metazoa > Chordata > Mammalia > Primates > Lorisidae > Perodicticus > Perodicticus potto. The sequence goes on from CAUYRH010017800.1 coordinate 21,259, forward strand.
GTTAAAATACATCCATCTCCTAACTTCCAAACTTCATTTTATTCATATATTTGATAGGCAATAATATTATGCCTCATTGATTAGCTGGTGTATTTAAAAGAACTATATAATCCCTGATGTATACTGGTTATTTGATAAATGGGCTTAACTTTTAGTCTATATTTTGCTGTTTTCACATTCAGAAGCTACATTATCTTCCATTTTCTTATTTTTCCTAAATATAAGAATTCTCATCAAAGATTAAAATATGGATATAATTTTCACTCACACATATTTACATGTACAAGTGTGTGTATGTATTTGTTTGGAGAAATTCTAAAATTATGCTGATTTCATGATGTTATATTATTGCTAGATAAGAGAAGTTAAATGAGATAAAATGTGAAAGATAATTTGGCTTTTTATTATGATGCAATAATCTTAAAAACAATCTCTATGACCTACTCAAAATTGTTTTCTTTGTGAATTGAATATGTTGCATTATGTTATTTGGAAGTCAGTAGTGATGACTAATTATATTCCATCCTTATAAATATCTCTCAGCTACTAAATCAAATCTATAAAAATATTTCCTTTTTATAAATGTTAAATGACTAAATCTAACTATAATTAAAATATTATGAGTAAATAAACTTTATGACAGTTTTACCAAAAATCTCCACTCAAAGGACACAATGAAATAACACAATTCTGATAAATTAATTTAGTAAGAAAGCTATGAAATTAATCAATTTGCTAAATAAATGCCATTTCGTTTTTTTGCACCAGATGTGATCTGATTATAATATCTGTTGGGTTAAATTGTTTCTCCAGAGTCAGAGATGACATAACAATGGGCAAATAAGAAACCATAATGCTGAGCTTTCTCTTTGTTTACTCTGACATTAACATATATATATTAGTCTTTAATTGCACTCTATGAGTGATAATCAAAATAAGAAATGTTTTTTAACTATGACCTTACAGAACAATGCAACACACAAACACACACATACTGTATATTACATTTTCTTTATCCACTTATCAGTTGCTAGATACTTAGGTTGATTCTATATGTTTGTAATTATGAAAAGGCTCAAAAAAATCAGTCAGATAAAACAAAAATAACCTCATTAAAATGTAGGCAAAAGCCCTGAACAGACATTTTTTCCAAAAAAAAAAGAGAGAGAGAGATACAAATGGCCAAAAACATGAAAGATTGCTCAACGTCACTGACCACCAGGGAAATGTAATGTGTTTAACCACTGTATAGTGCTTCTTATTGTGTACTTTTTTTGAAGTGGCGCTTAAAGAACAGAAATTTATTTCTAACAGTCAGAATTGGAAGTCTGAGGTCAGGGTGCCAGCATGGTCAGGTTCTACTATAGAGTCTTTTTTAAGAGAGTCTGGTCAACAGGCAGACATCTTCTGTCTGGACCCTTATATAAGAGAGAGCTGAGAGGTTACTGTGTTTTCTAAAAGCCTCAGATTCTGTTGGGAGGCTGAAGCAAGAAAATGGCTTAAGCCCAAGGGTTTGAGATTGCTGTGAGCGGTGATGCCATGGCACTCTACCCAAGGCCACAGCTTGAGACTCTGTCTCAAAATATATAAATAAATATAAATAAATAAATAAATAAATACATGAAAAAGGCTCATATCCTGGTTTAATATTCACAAGTTCCTTACATAATAAGTATGTTGTTCTTCCAGTTTTATAGATAATAAGATACAATAAAAGTTTCAGAAAGATAAAAAATAATATGGTAATGAATAAGTCCTTATACTACTTTTAGCCGTATGAAAGTCCATGGGCGGTATCAAACCCAGGGAATGGTATCATCTGATTTATTTTATGTCACAATCATCTGGCTCCCAGTCTAAGAAAGAGATAAGCGCAAGGACTGAATCTGGGAATCCTTAGGAGGCTATTGTAATAATATAGGCAAGTGAAGTAGCTGGCTAGAATTATGGTAGGTGTGGTGGTGAAACATGCTCAGATTCGGAATATACTTTGAAGATTAAACCTCCAGACATGATAGTAGAATGAATGCAAGCTCTGTGAGAAAGGCGATGTCTGGGATATCACTGAGGTTTCTATTAAAAACAAACAACTGGAAATTGGCCTTGCCAATAACTAAGAAAAGATTGCAGAAAGAACAGTTTTGCTAGAGAGGGTGGCATAGAAGCTAAATTTGGGACATGTTACATTTGAGCTATTTATTAGACAATGAACTGCATATTTTAAATAGACAAGTATATACATAATACTGAAGTAGATCAGGGAAAAATTTATCAGTGTTCTCAAATTGTATTAAGAATATAGATGTCATAGAAAGCTGAAGGAATGGAGGAAATAAAAAATGAATTATTATTCAAAGATTGAGGGAAATCCATGTTGATAACAAAGAATATTATTGGTTGAGAAAAAAGGAATGCAAGTAGGGTTTGTATTACCAAAACTATGTGGAGCCCTAATTTCAGCAAGAAGGAGTGATCAAACATTTCTGATAAGTAAGTAAGGTAGAGATTTCAAACTACAATCGTCATTGGAAACTCTGAGAAAGAGTAGATACGGTGAAATGATGGTTTGGGGAGCTCGATTTAACTGAATTAAAAAGAGAATGGAAGAAGCCAGGGATGGTGGCTAACACCTGCCTGTAATTTAGGATGCTAAGGTGGGAGGATTACCTGTGCTCAGAAATTAGAGACCAGCCTGAGGAAGAAGGAGACTCCATCTTTACTCAAAACAGAAAAATGAGCTGGATGTTGTGGTGGTCACCAGTAGTCTCAGATACGTAGGAGGCTGAGGCGGGGGGGGGGGGGGTAGAGAATTTATCAGTGTTCTCAAAAAATAGAAGAAAAAAATAGAAAAATGATCTGGGTGTTGTGGTGGTTGAACCCAAGAGTTTGATGTTGTGAGTTAGGCTGATGCCAAGGCACTCTAGCAACAGAGTGACACTCTGTGACAACAACAACAACAACAACAACAACAAAAATAAAATAAAAAGGAAAGAAAGAGAGGAAGGAAGAGAGAGAGAATAGAGGAAAATAAATTGGACAAACCAAATACACAAAGAAAAGCTCTGCACAAAACTTGTAAAAACTAAGTAAATGGTTTAGCTTGTAGCCAAATAGGGAAAAATGCAAAATAAAGAGAAGAAATAATATGTATTTCTCAAATATTGTTTGGAAATGTATAGAAGGTATTGTAAATTCCTTGAGCAATGTATTGAACTGGCAAGAGTGGATTACTTCTCTCTTTCATAGTTAAGAGAATTGTCTTTTGCTAAGTATATGAATGTTATGCCTCAGAGAAGAGAGAGATGAAGTGATGATGGAAATAAGTTGTCAAAGTTCTGTTCCAATCGTTTTGATTTATTCAGTAAAATTGGAATAAAGGTCATCATCTGAAAATAAAAATAGGCCTGTCGTTTTTGAAGTTTGAAAATTGAAGAGAATTTTAATTAGTTCTTCCTAAATGTTAGAGACCATAAACTTAAAGTGAAACAAGTCAACATGATTATAGGTGTTTTTCTATAGTTATATTCAGTGATGAAAGTTTACAAATGAAGAAGATAGGTATTTGTGCCTGTATCACTGTTGGTGTCTTGTCTAGAAAATTTAAAAAAAATGAGAAGATGATGAATGGTTTCAAGGTATTTTACTAAAATAAGAATTTAATCAATTTACCGAAGGAACAAAAGGCTTGATATGGCTGAAATGGAATGTTAGTAGTGTCAATAGATTGTGACTTCTGGTCTGGTGAAAATAACACTGAAGTTATATATGTCTTTCTATCACAAAGGAAATTTGACATAGGTTTTGCAAACAAAGATTTGTTAAAAACATACATAAATGTATAAGTCATTTATATAACTGAATTAAAAGTTATTTTTACATTATTTTCTTCAATTTAGAAAATATCTACCTATTATTTATAGGAAAGAAAAATTGTTTACTTAATATGACCTTTAATTGATTACATAAACTGCAATTACATAAACACAGAGTAAATAAATGAATAATACTCCCATGATCTGTAGGTAAAGATGTGATAGAATTTCTTGTACATAGAAAAAATATCTTGCCTCTTTGTAAGTTTTTTAGGCTTTACATATGAAAAATTAGAAATTCCCTCTCATTTATAGAGGGAAATCAATGCCAATACCTTATATTTGTGCTATCTTGTAAAGTTTACAAAATGCTATTTTTGCTACTCCTAAGAATCCTATATGTTATGCAGCACAGCCATACTGTCCCATTTTACAAATCAGTCATCTCACATTCAGACAGAATAAATCGCTGCCCAAGATCACACAAGTAAAATTAAAGAAAATTTAAATATAGTGTTCTGAATTCTAGTTTGTTGTAGGGATAATGCATCTTTGGCAATATTTGTGAGTAGATCACTTAAAGTAAGGCCTTCTCAATACCAAAGAAATCTAAATTTTCCATTTTTTTCAATACATATACACACACATTCCACAACCCCTTAGATGAATACTTTTTAGAATAAATCATAGAGTTTGAAATCCTTTCAAGAACTAAATTAGTACAGTATCAATACACTATTTTCAAACCTGGTGCAATGTTTATGAAATTGTATACTCTTCTCCATCATAAAGACATAAATCATGATGAAACAAGACTGGTGGTGCCCCAGCCAGTTCAGACTATGTTGGCAGCTGGCAGAGGAACCACCTGGCTGGAGGGTAGGCAGGGGGGCCCATAGGAGGCTCTAGTAGCTGGAGGGTCCACACAATAGCTGGGGAGACACCTGCACCTTAGGTCTCCCTCCCTTTGCACTTCCAAATGCACCAGGAACCCCACCTTCCCTAGGCCTGCTTAATTTCATGTAAGTTTCCTTGGCCTCAGAAAGAAAGGGATTGTAGCCATTCATTAACTGAGTTCCCGCTAAATGTAACAACTGAATTGGGGCTAAATGACCCCATGCAACTATTATACCCCTGGACAAAGAGCCCAGAGAGAAACAAAGAGAGGGAGCAAGAGAGCTTGTTCCTCGACCTGGGTTCTCTCTGCCAGGAGCATTGGTGTTTTTATATTCTTTTCTTTTCTGTAAATAAATCCTGTCTTACCGATGATCTGTGTTCCATGGATTCATTCTTCGAATCACTGAGACAAAGAACCCTTGAAAACTAAAGTCTAGTACCAATGACATGGATAATAACTGTGATGGAAAAAAAGTGAACTGGTTGGTGTACACATAAACACATAAAAATCTCACTTTTTGGGGAATTGTTATGAGAAAACTATTCAGACAAATTAAATATGGCATATATATATGTATATATATATATTTTTTTTTTTTTTTTGAGTGAGGAATAACTCTTGAATTAGGCATAATTCACAACTGTAAGAGGTTCAGGGAACTCTGCCTTGCAGTGCAAGCAGTGAGCTGTTACAGACCAGGCCAAACACAGAAACAAAACAAAGAACTCTCCTAATTGACTACACATAGACAACCACCTTATTTGGACATAAGTGGACATAGTATTATGAGGTATTTGCCTCTGTTAGCCTCTGTAATTGATTGGTTGTCTGTGACTAGCTGAAATTTGGTTCTTTGTTACTTAGGTTTCTGTTTTTTTAAGTATTAAGTTAGGTTGCAGTTCATTATTTAAGAACTCTAAATATAGATATGGCCTCATTCTAATGGCCTCCTGCTTATATAACAGAATATATATGATGCAGGACAAGGCGGCCCTATGACCTGCCACCTTGGCCCTTGCAGTGATGATGCTGTGGCGATGGAGGAACCAGCTTGCTGGAAGGGCCGGACACCTGCGGGGAGACACTGGTGCCTTGCTGTCTCCTCCTCATGCTCTTTTGGCTAGTCCATTTCATGGATGGACCTTGCTGTCTCCCCCTCCTGCACTTCTGACTGGCCAATGCCATGTCAGTTTCCAGGGCCTAAGTCTTCATTGGATAGCTGGCTGTAACTGACAAAGAACCACGCCCTAAGAAGTTCTGACAAAACACCCCCCGTAGACTATATAAACCCCTGAGTAGAAAGCTCAGATACAGACCTCGCTGGACCTCGGAGAGGGACCAGGAGAGCTTGTTCCCCTCCTGGGTCCTCTCTGCCTGGAGGCCTGGTTTTTCTGGTAGTTGTAATTCTTGTTTCCTATAAATAAATCCTGACTTACCACTACTCCTGTGGTCCGCGGATTCCTTCTTCTAATCATGGAGACCAAAAACCTGAAAATCCGGCATCATATGGAAAGAATGTAAATATCCATACTCATTTAAGTACCATTCTATTAGTTAGGTCATTATGGTTGCTAGTAAAAGAGATGCATTCATTCTAACTGAAGGAGTACAGATATATTTTAAAAATATTTGTGGATATAATTGAAATAACCTCTCATGCAACAAATAGCAATAGCACCAAGTGAGGCCTGGATAGACAGTGATGTACTTTTCCATCTAGAAGTGTTTGATGTTTACAATTTAGGTTATGTCATTGTGTTGTCCTTAGAAATTTACAAATATGTCATGTTGCCATTTCTCTGTTCCTTATTTTTCTTTTATCGCATCTTCCAGTGGTATTCTGTATGGATCCTTGACTTGTGACTTTTGCTTATTTATAGTTTCTTTTTACTTATGATGTGGGCCCATTTACTATACATTATTGCCTTTCCTGCTTCATGCCCTACATCCATTCACAGTTTTATTGTCTTTATTGACTAGCATTTGCTTAATGTTTTCATATTTTCTGGTTGTAATTGCTAAAGGAAATCTTCTTATGTCCAAGAGTACCCAACTTTGAGCACATATTTATTTTCATGATAGACCTTTATATATTGCTGGCCATGCTATTGTTTTGTTTGTTTCTTTTTTTAGAGACAGAGTCTTACTTTGTTGCCCTCGGTAGAGTGCCACGGCGTCACAGCTCATAGCAACCTCCAGTTCTTGAGCTTAGGTGATTCTCTTGCCTCAGCCTCCCAAGTAGCTGGGACCACAGGCGCCCACCACAACGCCCAGCTATTTTTTTGTTGCAGTTTGGCTGGGGCCGGGTTTGAACCCACCATTCTCGTTATATGGGGCCGGCACCCTACCCACTGAGCCACAGGTGCCGCCCCAGCTGGCCATGTTATTGATTAAGTTCCTGGATCATCTTATCTTCCCTGATCTACTCTATGTATGGCCAAAAAAGGAGTGCTGAACTTGTGGCCCTTTACTGTTTCTTTAAATTATGAATCTTGGTATGGGCAAAAATCTTTACTAAGAATATATGAATATAGTAGCTTCCATGATTCCATGAGCTATATATAATATTCAAGGTCTAAAGTAGATTTATAAATAGTGAAGTCATATATTACAATTCATTTATTTCTGCTCACATTTTAATCCTTATCTTATAGACAGCAGATAAATTTCCAATCTTATCTGTTTATCACTTACTTTTGCTGACATATACAAAAAAGTCTTGTTTGAATCTCTTTAAAGAACTCAGATAATACTATAAAGGTTAGATGCTAGTCACTGGATAGCAGGATAATTTGATTAAATGAGTTTTAAATTCCATTAGGCTGTATTAACTTAAAGGAATGAGCAATCCTTTTCTTATAGTCTACATGCTTTCTCTTTATAAACTATTTGTGTTGATGAAAGTAGAGTTTTGTGTAAAGCAGTTAATAACTACAAATCATAGTTTAGGAAGCAAAGTGAATAACTTAAGAAGGATGAAACAGATTAAAAATGCTAAGGCATTTTTGAACCAGTAGATCTTTATTTTATTTTATTTTATTTTATGTAGAGACAGAGTCTCACTTTATCTTCAATAGAGTGGTAGATTGGAGTGGTGTCCAGCTCACAGCAACCTCCAACTCTTGGGCTTAGGTGATTCTCTTGCCTCAACCTCCCAAGTAACTGGGACAATGGCGCCCTCCACAACACTCAGCTATTTTTTTGTTGTTGTAGTTTGGCTGGGGCCAGGTTAGAACCTGCCACCCTCAGTATATGGGGCCTGCACTCTATCCACTGAGCCACAGGCACCACCCGGAACCAGTAGATCTTTAAATCATTCTTTGTTTTCTATTTATGTATAATAAATGAGAAGTCACAAGTACTCTGGTATAGACATTTAAATGAATCAACCTTATATTTTATATTTCATGTGAACATGAGAAAGAATCTTATGATATATCAGTCATAATGATTTGACATTATTTTATTTTATTTTTTTGACAGAATCTTACTCACCTGGCCCAAAGTGCTATGGAATCAGCCTGGCCCATAGCAACCTCGAATTCCTGGGTTCAAGTAATCCTTCTGCCTCAGCCTTTCAAGTAGCTGGGACCACAGGTGCTCATAACAATGCCTAGCTTGTTTTTCTATTTTTAGTAAACAAAGAGTCTCACTTTGTTCAGAGTTTGTCCAACTCCTGAGCTAAAGTATTCTTCCTGTCTTGTCCTCCCAGAATGCTAGGATTGCAGGCATGAGCCACTGCACACAGCCAGACCCCATTTTATTTTAAATGAACTATAAAATTGAAAAATAGGACATTATGATTAAAAGGGAGGGATTACTAAGAGTTATCATAGCAGCCCCAAACATACAAAGTCTGACAATTGAGTTCACAAACTCATCCTAATAAAAGTGCTGCAAACCTCATTGCTGAATATCACTACAGTCCCCATCGAAATGCTCCGCTTGGGAAACTATACACACATGCCAGCACCTACTTCACCCTTCAAAGCAATTTTGGAACTCTTTCTAGAATGGCTATCAGAGCTGTCATCCTATGGCACATACAAAAAGGCAACAACAATAATGAACGCCACTCAGCATGACACCTGCCACCTGTCAACAAGATCACAGCTGTGAGATACTGATACATCAAGGTTATGAAACCTTACTGAGTTGTTTTTACAGTGCTGCCAATGTAAGTGCAAGGTGGCAAGTTCACAAACGTAATTGTCAGATATTGTATGACTCTTTTACAGAGAGATGGCTAACACATAGAGAATATTTTTAAGCTTTTATAATGAATATTTTGTAAATAAAAGTACATTGGACTGCAATTTCTTATTTTCCTACGTATGGTGACTTTTATGGGCAACTTTTCGGACACCTTGTAGACTGGCTGTAGATTCATTAGAAGTAAGTCATCGATTCCAGGTTATACTTAAGGGAGGAAGAATAAGGTTCCTCCTTTTGAAGGTAGCTTCAAAAAAATCATGGACAAACTTCAAACTACTATAAGGAATAAAAATAAATTTACTGAACAATCATCTGCTGAGTACAAAATGAAATTCTCCGTGATTGTTAAGGTAATGATCTTTTTATGATCAATATGGCTTAGGCTGGCTTCTGTGCATCTACTGTACTGCCCTTTGGTGTATGACTTTCCTTCTAAGGCTACAACTTAATGGAGCAGGGATTAGTGCCTGTTTAACAGAAGCTTGCTATGGGCCAGACAAGGACTGCCAGTTGGTGGCATATTTGGAATATACACAACCAAACAAATTCTTTCCTCTCCTTCGTGGAGTATGATTATGAGAATATGTTAGTTTTCTGTTCCTGTTATAAAATATCACTTCAAATTTAGTGGCTTACAATGACCCAAATTTATCTCAGTTCAGGTGTGTAGTTCAGAAGTCTGAATAAATTTGGTTGATTATTTTGCTTACACTCTGCCAGTTTGTAATTGAAATGACTCGTCTGATTAGATGAGTCCGACTAGATGATCCCCTGTAATTTCCCTATTTTAAGATGAGATAAACCTAATTACAACCATAAAGTCCCTTTTGAGATGTAACATTATATGTTCACAGGTATGAAATATTAGGGTGTGAACATCTTTTGAAATAACATTCTGCTTCATGTTCAAAGAAGTATTGTACCAGACAAGTTAAATAGGAAGAGAGACTTTATTTACAACCATTGCATTAGAATCAAGACTATGGCAATGGGTGACGGATATTGAATTGACTCTTCTGAAACAAGATTAAGAGGAATTTTTAATGCTGAACTAGTAGAAAAGTACTGGAAAATATCAGTGAGGAGGTTGATCAATGTAATTAGGACATCTGTGTTTGCTAATTGGTTCTTAGTGAAGTTAGGCTTCTAGTTCTACCCCAGAGACCAGGAAAGAGGGGGTAGGGAGGAACTCCTTAATGATTCCATTTCAAAGGGATGGTTCCAAGGGTCCTTGAGAAAGACACTCCTAGATTGTAAAACTGGATAGGCTGGAAGAAGATTTACATTTCAAAGGAATTGAGCAAGAATTTAGGGTTATATTTTTAAAGTGAATGCTTTAAGACACTCACGGTCAGGAACCTGGAATCAGGAAGGAGTCTGTCTAAATGGAGTGAAGGGGAGGAGAATAAAAAAGCACTCTTGGTCCCTAACACAGAGACACAGAAAGGAATCACAGCAGTAGACATATAAAGTCAGATGAAATATGAAAAGTAGGTGCTGTGAGTCAGGAAAATTCATATATAAGAATATTGGAAATGTCAAGGAAAAGAGTGGAAAGCAAGGAATGGAAAGATGATAGAACCAGGCATAGTAGATGAGCCCTTGACCTCATAAACTGGAATTGCTCTTGTATTTTGCAAAACTTTAAGTTGAACAAGAGGATTATTTATACTAATCTTTGAACCTGGGGAAAATCTGAAAGTATTTCTGATCCCACCTTCCAAAATGTGCTTCACAAAAACTTCACAAAATAAATGCATATGTGTGATATGTGTGTATGTGTTTGTGTGCATGTGTGAGAGATGTAAATGTTTTGTGCTGAGCACATTTCTGTTATGGACTCACAAATATGTGGTGAAGAAAGAAAAAGTGGCATTTGATCCCTTTAAATCTTTTCCTTTGAGTTTTCCCCTTCCCTCCTCTTTGTGTAAAAGGCACAATCAATTTGCAAGTTATTTTTTTCCAAATTACTCATCTGAAAACCATGAAAATATAGCAAAAATAAAAAGGAATAAAGAATCACTAATTTGTAAAGACTGATTAGTAAGTGTCACTTAGGGCGCCGGCCCAATATACCAAAGGTGGCAGGTTCAAACCCAGCCTCGGCCAAACTGCAAAACAGAAAAATAGCCGGGTTTTGTAGTGGGCGCCTGTAGTCCCAGATACTCGGGAGGCTGAGGCAAGAGAATCTCCTAAGCCCAGGAGTTGGAGGTTGCTGTGAACTGTGTGAAGCCACGGCACTCTACTCTACTGAGGTGGATAAAGTGAGACTTTGTCTCTCCAAAAAAAAAAGTGTCACTTAGATAGATCTCCATTGAAATGTAAATAGAATTAGATTTGCCCTTGGTAGTTGCCCTCTTAGTCCTGCACTGATTCACCTCCTATTCTTATTGTCCTGCCTCCTATTCATGCTATCCTGTCCAAACCGTTCCTATCTACATTCTACCTTGTGCTTGTGTCAATGAGAACATTTATCATTCCCGCTAATGATCTTGACTCCTTATATCTTTCTCTCGCTACTGTTTTAAATGAACGGTTAAGAAAAGAGCTGCACTTAATTTATTTCTAGATTTCCAGAGCTTCATATAGTGACAAGTATAAACTAAGAATTTATGTATATAAATATGCAGTAATGCATATATATGCATAAATATGCATAACACATATTATATATATATATATTTATATATATAATATGCAGTAATGCATTTTGAGCAAAAATAATCAATGAATTAAAAAATTGAGACAGCATATGAGGAAATGCATAAGATAATTTTGCTGTACTACGTAGCACAGCTTTGAGATAATAGGAATTTGTTGTCAGATGTGAATGACTTTTCCTTGATCTCTCTGGGTCTATTATGTGAACATCTGACACACTGTAACTACTAAGGATATTGTAGAAATTGGGACATACTTACCAAAGGGAAAGGAGAACATCCAAAGTACATTTATTAATTTAACAATTCATTCACTTATATATTATACACACATGCATACATATGTACATATACATATATACGTATATAAATCTACATACTACCAAAGAGAAAATAGAACATCCAAAGTATACTTATTAATTTAATAATTCATTCACTCATATATATGTGTATGTATATGACTAAGAGGGCAACTACATATATATGTATATATACTCATATATACTCATGTATATACTCATATATATATATGTAGTTGCCCTCTTAGGCATATACGTATATTTGTATATATACATAAATATACATATACTCATATATATACATGTATTATATGTATATGTATGAGTATATATATCAAATACTTACCAACGGCAAAGGAGAACATCCAAAGTACATTTATTAATTTGATAATGTATGCATGTGTATATACATCCTTTATATGTGCATGTACATATATAAATATAAGTGAATGAATTATTAAATAAATAAATGTACTTCGAATGCTCTAAGTATGTCCCAATTTCTACAATATACAATATCCTTAGTAGTTAGAGTGTGTCAGATGTTCACCTAATAGACCCAAAGAGATTAAGGAAAAGTCATTTATATCTGACAGCAAACTTCCTATCATCTCAAAGCTGTGCTATGTACTGTAGCAAAATTATCTTACGCATTTCTTCATATGCTGTCTGAAATTTTGTTTTTAATACATGGATAATTTTTTTGCTGAAAGCACATTACTTCATAGAAGCACTAAAATGACCCTTGGCTTAAGCATAAATCAAAATTTTTATTTCATTTTCCTTTTTATTATCAAAATGGCCACTTTTTTCATTTAAACTCCCAGGAAGGTCATTCAGCTTTGACCTATCAAGCTTTCATTTCCTGCTGTCTGAAATGAAACATTTCTCCCTCCTATAAGTGACAAGAGTCACATTTCTTGTGGGATTGATTTCTTTCATCTTGTTCTTTCTGGAGGCCTTATCTTTCTTTTACTTTCTTCCTATCCCTCTGGTGATAAGGTCTCTATATTTTCTTCTCGTGTTCATCTTCTGTGTTGTGTTCTTCATTTATCAGCTTCCAGCTCCTTAATTTGCACATTCTGCCCTTATTTTCTCTCCATTGATTTGCAATTATATCTTATTTATTTCTTTTAACATTCTAGATTTTCATCCGGTTAGCATACTGGTTTCTCCCCCTTTATATCACTATTATTGTAGACTCTTAGTTTACTGTTTCTGTTTTTATCTTGTAAATTTTCCTCTCTTTTTGGTGATTTTAATCTTTTTCCACTATCCACTTTATTATTTTCCCTCACTAATTCAACCTTATCCTGAATTTTATCAGATTGTCTATATCTAGAATACAGTTTTTCCCTCCTTACTATGCTAACAGCACATATTCAGAGCCTACATCACCACCATGAACATTTTCCCACTGCTTCATGGCAGATTTTAGGATATCTTTGAATCTGAATCTGATACTAGCCTAAAAGGACACAATTATTTGATTTCTAGGAAAACTTCTGAAATTCCAAAACTATTCGCATAATAAATAGAAAGGACATAAATCTAATAACAGTATTATCAAACACATAAACATGTATCTGTCTATGGCCAAATATGGCTACATTGACTAAGGAAAGGTTTAAGTTGCACCTACTTTTTCTATATAAACTCTTCCAATAATTATGTTAAAATGTCTTCATACTTTAAGAATTATATAATACAATTAAAAAATGTTTCAAATAGGCAATGAAGTCAAGTGACAAGTGATTTCAAATAATATAAGGATATTGAATACTGCTTTGAAACTGTTTTTCTCAAAGCACAAGTATCTATATATATACAGCATCATTCCACAAGGTCCTCCTACTTACTGCTCACTTCCACTTTGCCAGGGAAAAGTCTGGAGTAACTCCTCCTTTCCTGTGACTGATTTGCCAGCGCACTGCACACTATACAAGTGAGTTATCATATTCCTCTGACTCTATAAATCCACGAAGTCTTTTGTGTGGAAAAAGATAATTTTGAGTTGTGGTGATTCATGCAATGTGGCTGGCAAAGATTCGGAGTACACTCATGTATCGAGTGTACACGCTGATGTGTCCTAGACTCATTACTTAGATGGAGTGGGCTGTTTAAGGTAATATATTTCAATGACTAATATCAAACTCTAATATAACACAATAGAAAGACCTTATAAGCTCTCAGGGATAAATATTTTGTCTTATGTAAAGCATATTAATTAAAAGATGAACTAATAATTTATGTATCTCTTAGAAAGAAAAAAAAACTGCTGCCAGTTAAAATATGGCAAGCTACCAGTTGTTAGATATAGTACAATGTTACAAATGTTTAAAAATGAAAAATATATACCTTAGCATTGATAAAATCCAATATAAATCTAGAAGATGTGTAGATGTTTTAGGAAATAAATAGTTTCACATTTAAATTTTTTAAGCAATTATTTTTGTTTCATTTATGTTCTCAGATAGAATGAAAGATATTTTGCTCTGCTGATCCTACATTGACTATGATCTAGAATTATGTCTGTATCAGTAACAATGACCTGGTGAGTCTATTTAAAATATAAATGAATTGGTTGGTGCCTGTGGCTCACAGGAGTAGGATGCCAGCCCCATATGCCAGAGGTGGCAGGTTCAAACCCAGCTCCAGCCAAAAACTGCAAAAAAAAAAAAAAAAAAAAAATATATATATATATATATATATATATGTATATATATAAATGAATTAATCATAACTAAGAGTTAAGCACAATGATTCCCAATTCATAAACTCAGATATAATTTAAATTAATATAGTCCTGATTAAGAGCACCCATACATAATAATATGAAAAAATCATAAATTAATTATTAAAGGCACCCCACTTTTCATTCTAGAATATGGGATAGTTATGTGAGGCTTAATTGGTTCAAACAGTTTTAACATATCAGTTTGATCACTTCTAGCATTCCACGTATTTAAATTTCCAGTGTTCATTTGATGTCAAGCTTATCTGTGGACATTGAAAACCTTTGCTGATTGGGAAGATTTTTGCCTAACCTTACTGACCAGACATCCCCTGTGAGGTGACACCAAACCCTTGGGCAAGGGGCTGGAGACATTCTGTCTCTTCCTTCACAAGGTCTGTTAAGGTATTCATCAGGATTCTCTAGAGACAGCACTTAGAAGATGGAGGCAGAGACAGAGATGATAGAGACTGAGATACAGATGGTGATGAATGGGGAGTTTTTAGAGGACTTTATGTGCATAATTATGGAAGCTGAGAAGCGACACAACATGCTGTCTGCAAGATCCGGGATGTAGGTATAAAGCTCATTCCAACTACAAAAGCCACTGAACCAGAAAAGCTGATGGTATTGATGCAGGACGTTTGGTGCCCTGGCCAGCTCAGCAGAGCTGGCTGACCTGCTGCCTCCACCTTGGCGGTGTTGGTGCAGTGGCAGCTGGCTGAGGAACCAGCAGGCTGGATGATAGCCAAGGACAGGGACCTCCAACCCCACCGGAGGCTCCAATAGCCAAAAAGGCCGAATAACTGCGGAGGAGACACCTGCACCATGGAGTCTCCACTTTACACTTAGGACTAAATGAGGAAGCCCCATTTCCTATGCCTAGGTCAATTTCATGTGAATTTTCTAGGCCTCAATTCCATGAATGGACTGTGTCCATTCATTAATACATTCATTCTTCTTGCCACAGCGGAAGGGACTGTGTTCATTCATTGATACATTCATTCACCTTGCCCAGGTGGAAGGAACTGTGTTCATTCATTGATACATTCATTCACCTTGCCCCTGCGGAAGGGACTGCATTCATTCATTTCCTGGCCAAGGAACCCATACACCTATATATACACCGAGACTAAGAGCCTAAACACGGAGATGGGGAAAGACCGGGAGAGAAACGGAGAGAGCTTTTCTCTCCCCACTTGAGTTTTCTTTCTACCTGGAGAGTTAGTATTTTTTGTATTCTTTTATGTAGATAAATGCTGTCTTACCACTGATCTGTGGTCCGCGGATTTATTCTTCAAATCACCGAGACCAAGAACCTGAAATTCCAGTATCAGTATAATTCTCAGCCCCAAGGCTGGAAAGCCTGGGTTTTCGTGTTCAATAATGGCAGGGGAAGGAGAGTGTCCCAGCTCTGGAATAGGGAGAGGGAGAAAGGGAGGAAGAAGGGAAGAAAGAGGGGAAGAGGAATGGGGAGGGGGAGGAACCGCTCACATTGAAGGTGCATCTTCCCCACTCAGTCCACTGACTTACACACCAGTCTTCCCTGGAAACACTTCACAGACACCCCCAGAGTAATGCTTTCCCCATAGGCTAGGCATTCCTTAGTCAATGAAGTTGAACCTGAGACTAACCATCTCATCAGGATTCTCAACCTCTATTCCTATTAGTTTCACAAAAGCATTTTTGCTTTCTCTATCTTCTCCAAATCATCAGGCACAATTTTTTCAGTGTGTTTAGACTGCTATAAAATACAAAAGATAAATAGATTAATATATCTGGCAGTTATTTCCTACTGCCCTTTCAGAGTCTTCCAAGAAAGAATGAGCCCTGCCTAAAATGAACAATTGGGGGATAATATGTGATGAATGTTATTGTAACTATTACTCTTTGGCTTCTCCCAAAATTTAGCTTGAGACCAGGTTTTAGTTGCCTGAATTTTCTTTGTAAAGTAAAACACAATGGAGAAGTATGGAGATGGAACATGTGGGGTAAGAGATAATGGGGAAAATGCTAATAAATGGTATGAAGGTCATTGTCATTAAGTCATATGTGCATGGTGCCAGCCTGAACTTTTCTTCTGAAGGAATAAAAAGTAGAATATTTGTTTTACTCATCTCCCCTTTAATTTGAGAGTATCCCCTGAAACTAACCTTCTAAAATTTCAAAGTTAGGCCTGCACAAACTAAACACCATGTGGGTTTCAAAGGAGATTCCTGACATTCTGCTGGAGAGGTCACTGCCAGCATTCCTGAACTGTTCCACACGTGTGTGTTGGAGTCTGAGGTGGTCCAGGAAGATGTGAAGGGTGGATCAAAGTACCTGCTAAAATTTTCTCCTTGCATAGTTCAGATGTCTCATGATTCGTATGCAATCCACTCTGCAACTAACTTTTTCAGTTTGGGGCTAGGTATAATTTATGAAAACAAAAAAGACAAAACCATAAAACTCTTGTAATAAATCAGTCCTTCTGCAACTGCTTCTGAAACTCTGTCTGGTATTCATTATGTTTCTCTTCACTCATTCACTCTAGATTTCCCTTATATCAGTCATCTAAATCTAAAATAGATGACAGAAATAAAATGCAACTATTAATTAATGCCTAAAAATCAGCTGCAGAAATTTGTAGCTTATTCCAATCGTGGCTACATTACTGCAGGCACAAGGCCACAGGAATGAGCTGATGGATAGATGTAAATGTTACAATTGTGTACATGGGCTAGTCATTCAGGCAACATACTTGTTTTGTTCTTCAGCTTTATTTGCGTCTAATCCCAAATGTATTTTTCCATAGTACAATGGAGTGCTACACTGCAATAGCTCATTTTTGGCAGCTCCATCCCTATGAGCACCTGACCTCTCATGGGAAAGATTCAGTCTCTACTAAGGATTCAGGACATCTTTTACAAGTATTAAGTTATTTTTTTTCTATAATGGCACAAATTTCTTCTAGATTCTAGGGGGTTGGTATGAAACCCTTCTATTGTGCTTATATACGCAAGGCAGAAGTATTTATCTGCCCTCTCTCATTCTTCAGTTAACAATTCTCCCATAACAAGGTTGTAGTTATGTATACTGAACAGGTTGCTGTACAACTTTGGAAAAAAGCCTTGAGGCAGAAAAATAAATTCACTTTGCTATATAAGTCTGAAGTTTGTCAGAACGCACTGAGTGATCAACTATGGCTGTGCAGACAAAATTAGAAGGAAGTTAAAGGACCAGAGTGTTCAAAACTTAGAATAGCACCTGGATATTTTTGTCCTGTTTAATGTTTTCGATGAATTGGGTTGGAATTCTTGTCAATATTTCACAATGTTTAACTGCTCTCAAATTAAACTGACTTATTGGCTATTTTGGACATACTTTGTTTATCTTTTATTATTTTTCTTAAAATACATGGCAGATACATTTCATATCTTTTTTTTAAACTCATACATCTGATTTATTGTCAAAAAGCTTGTCAAAATGAAATGTTCTCAGATTTTTTTCAAAAGCATACACATGCACATAAATATTTCTGCTAATACTTTCATTAATAGGAAATACATTTTACATTGTGAGAAACTAGTTTGCAAATATGGCTAAGCAGGTTTAAAATAATTATTTTCCCTGTCTTCTCAGCATACTTCCTGTGCAACTCTTTTTCACCTTTGTGCCCACATAGCAGCCCAGAATCTATTTCTGGCTTTCTCATACCTAGAAATCTCTGTGTGTCAGAGATAGTTAATTTTTTTTTTTTTTTTTTTTGTAGAGACAGAGTCTCACTTTATCTCCCTGGGTAGAGTGCTGTGGTTACACAGCTCACAGCAACCTCCAACTCCTGGGCTTAGGTGATTCTCTTTCCTCAGCCTTCTGAGTAGCTGGGACTATTTTTTTGTCGTTGATGCAGTTTGGCTGGGTTTGAACCCACCACCCTCGGTATATGGGGATGGCACCTTACTCACTGAGCTACAGTCACTGTCCGAGAGAGTTAATTTTTTAATTGCTGTCAAAAAACTTCAATGTGTAAATATCTGTCTCCATCTAAAATTTAGAGAATTACAATGACTTCAACATGTTGGGCAACATGGAGTGTACATTGATTTTTCTTTCTCATATGTATTCGCATGCTGCAGGCTGAGCTGTAGAGTATGGTTAACTTAGATTCTTAGCATATTTTTTATTTTTTAATTTTTAATTTTTTTATTTTTATTAGATCATAATTGTGTACATTGGTGCAATCATGAGGCACAATGTGCTGACTTCATATACAATCTGAAATATTTTCATTGAACTATTTAACACAGCCTTCATGGCCTTTTAATCACTATATGAAGACATTTATATTCTACATTTAGTAATTTTCACTTGAATGTTTTAATTGCAATCTTCTGTCATTTCTTATTTCTGTTAACTCTCTCTCTTCTATAATACTTAAATTTGCTGACCTATGTGCACTTAAATCAAGGGATTTCTTACCTAATCAAGAGACGTTATATCAAGTGTCGGTGCAGAAAACTATTTTTCAAAATCTGTGTACAATAAATCTGAAGTGTGTAAAATTTGTGCAATATGATTTTCACCCACTTTATACCTTTTCACTAGTTTAAACAGTCCTACTGCATTTTCTCTTTGAATCTTTTTATTCCTAAGCAGTAATTTTTTTCTGAAAACATTATCTTTATCTATAGACGTGAGAATATTTTCATGATTTCCCTGCATACTCTCATTAAGAGTATTCAAACAATGAAATAAATGTCCAAGAAATGCAACTTTATTATGCCAAACCTTATCATAAGGTAAATCACCTAGTTTAGAATGGTGCATTTTTAAAAAGGTTGATACTTCTTCTAACTCATAAAATCTTGATAGAACTCTTCCTCAAGATCACCATCTCCCTTCATATGCAATAAGAGCTGCATATAAGAAACACCCACTGAGGACATAATTCTGCAAATAATCTTGATGGCAATGACCTACTTTTTATATAATTAATAATTTTAATAATGTCATCTAGGACCATTTGTGATTCAGGCACTAATTTTGACACTAGCATTTCTCAGTGTAGAAAACAGTGTGAAAAATAATTTTGGGTTCTTTTTTGTTCAAGTATAACAAATGTTTATACATTTCTGGATATAGATGGCTCTCCAACGGTACAAATACTGATGCAAGAATCCCAAGACAAGTTTTTAGAATAAAAGAAATTATCAATCAAATTAAAAATCTTGTTCCTTCATTGTTGTTTGGAGTGGTCAACAAAATAAGAATTGTTCTATTATTTCTTCCTTATCTTGATGAAGGAAGAATTGAATTGTTCCCTATATCATCCTCTACTGAATGCTGAAACTTTGGGTTTACTACTAATATCAGTAAATCCATCCAACTGAATGGCAAACATGTTTACTTGAGGTGAGATATTACTTGAAATTCTATATTTTCAGATAAATCTTTAACAGCTGAGAAATTGTATTTTCTGAAAGAAGAATTTTTTAAATTTTCTTTTTATATTCTTCTCTAAACATTTATTTACAGTTGCACAGCAGGCCAGTAAAAGAACGAATTCTACAGTTGTGTGAGATTTCTTTCTCCTAGCTACAATTTCTGCAACTGCGTAACTTGCTTCTTGTGCTTTATCTGCTGTCATTGTAAATCTGGTCTGTATTTTTGCTTGTTTGGTATTACTGAGTACAAGTCATTTGCTATATTCCACCAGCTTTTTGGACAAGTGGGAATGTCTGGATTGTCTCTTTAATTTAATGGGATCTATAGCTTCATTTGCTAATATTTCACCACAAATCACACATGTAGACATGGAGGATTTCTTTTACTAGATATGAAGCTGAATGATAAACACTCTTCATCATATTGACAACTATTTGTTTTTATATTAGTTGCCTATGTACTGGATGAAGCAGTATTCGATGCATTAGCATCGTCCTCAAAACTCATCCATCTTAATTAAACACTATGTAATGCAAATTTAAAAATGCTAAATTAAAAATAATAAAATTAGCCTTTTCTTCCCACCTGTCTTCCCTTCCCTCCCTCCCTCCTATCTGCTCCCTTCTCTCTCTTTTTCTCATCTCTTCCCACCACTCTCTTTCCTTTCTCTAATATAAAATAAGCTTAGACTTTGATATCCAGAAAATAATAATAAAGTAATAAAAATAAATAAATAAACAACTCACACTTTAAAAAAAAGAATCACAGGTATGAATTAAACCTACTTGGAAAAATTTCAAAAGTAGGATTTGCAAGGCAATTAAGTCTAACTACTATTTCAAATCTAGACAGAACTGAACACCACATTCAGTGTGAGCGACACCTCCTTACCACTTCAGGCACAATGAGGGATTGCTGAGCCCTCCCTTTCACTTCGGCTCCATTCACTTCAGATGATTTCGACACATATCTATATTCATCAGCAAATCCTTGTAAATTTGGGCATCTATGGACAAGCTGCCAAACCTTATTTTTCAAGGCTACAGCCCATCCACTTTAGAAATCAGCTGGCATTTATTTATCATAACAATAAAATATTTATTCATTATAACAATAATATACTTGCATAATCAATTTAAAGAGATTTTAATTTTGATATATATACTTACTGTGCTTTGAACTTCTTTCAAAAATAATTTAGTTAATGAACTTTAGAAATCTTAGTGGCACACCTCAGATACTGTCGTGGCATTCCATTGTGTTCTGGCACACCAGTTGACAATCACTGGTGTAGGTAATGGGCATGATACTATTGCGTTGTAAGATATTGAGAGCTCAGAGAAGTAAACTTGGAAGGAATGTTGTGTGTTCAGCTTTAAAAGCAGCGGGCATAAAGTAGTCATAGATATTTTAACAGTACAATAGTTCCCCCTTACCCATGATTTCTCTTTCCATCATTTCTCCTCCTGCGGTTTCAGCTACCTATGGTCAACCATGGTCAAATAGGTAAGTATGTTACAGTAAAGTATTGAGAGAAAGAAAGAAAAATAGTGAGATTACATTCATACAATATTTATTACAGTTGTTATAATTCCTTCATTTTATTATAACTTTTTAGCACACCTATTTTATAAATTAAACATTATTATAAGTATGCATGTATAGTATAGTATTATATACAGGGGTCAGTACTTCCAGTGGCTTCAGGTAGCCCTTAGAATGTACCGCGTGGATAAGGAGAGACTACTCTGGTGGTGAGAAAACAGTAATATAGGCCTAGAACTCAAGTTTGAAAAGAATACTGATGATAATATGTTTGGCTATAACCATAGGAAATTGTGGTATTATACAAAGAGAGAATATAAAGACAGAAGATTAAAATAGAGATGTCTAGGGACAAAGAAAAGTGAGGAGACTGAGAAGAGTCAGTGAAATAGGCAGAGAATCAGAATGATACTGTCAAGGCTTCTCTCTGCCCCCTGAAAGTTAGTGAAATAAATGGACAATAGACAGAATAACAAGAAAAAACACATATTTATTCATATGCAAGTGTGCTTGGGAGCCATATAAAATATGACACTCAAAGAGGAGCCAGATGGCTGAAGTTTAAATACTACCCTCCTCATAAGAGAAAGGGAGATGAAGAAAGTGGAAAATTTTGAGGGTTAGCAAATGATTTTCAGGGGAATTGAATTGCCTGTCCACAAACGGCAGCGGTTCGTAAATGATTCTCATTGGAAACTAAATGGGACCTGAACAACAGGCAATAAATAGGTTGCAACAAAGTCTTTCTAAATGTCGTAATATTATTTAGCTGTCCTTCTTGCAGTATATGTTTAATCCTCTCTATTTCATAAAATTTTAGAGAGTAGATCAAAAGCAATTGCGTTCCTTTTGGAGATCTTCAAATAAAGAAATTTCAAAGAGAGTTCTGTTTCGTGTTTAGAGGAAGAAACAGGAAAAGTTCAGGAAGTCATTGGTTCTGAAGCTGCTTCTGAAATCTTTTAATTTTCTTTATTTAAAAGTGCTCAGCATGCGTAAGTATCATACTTTGGGCTATTGTTCTCGGAGCCCCAACAGTATAATAAGAAAAATTAACAATGCTGAATTTATAGGGAAATGAAGCATTTGCTAATTACAAGGATATCACATTTGTAGAAGGTCAGTGACAGATTTTAGTAGAGAGCTAGTGAAAATAAATGGGTTGCCAAGAACATGGCAGTGAATGAGAGGATGATACATGGTAGTAGAAAATCAGTGGTAGAACAATTATTCAATGATTTTGGCAACTAGCAGAAGAGAGATTTAATACTGTTTTGAGAATACTGGGGTCAGATAAAGATCGTTATTAGTAATTGGCTAAAACTTGAAGCCTGCTTCACACTGGGCATTAGTACAGACTCAAACATTTCTATAAGAGCAGCAAAACCCTAACACCAAAATCTGAGTTGACATTATAAGAAATAATCCACAAACATCTCTTGTGAATATGGATGTAAAAAAATCCTTACCAAAATATCAGCAAATGAAATCCGTCAATACATAAATATATGGGGACCATGTGGGATTTGTTTCAGGAATGCAAGTTTAAATTCACATTAGGAAAATCAATCAAGGAAAACTATAATGATCTTATCAATGGTTGTAGAAAAAGCCTGTAAAATTTCAACACCCATGTGTGACAAAAACACTCTGTAAAAACGAGGGCATATTCTCAACCTGGAAAAGCCATAAAAATGAACCTAAAACTAATAACGTGACTGATGATAAAATATTTTCCTCGGTCTTCCCTCAGATCAGGAACAACCGAAGCATGTCCATTCATATCATTTATATTTGTTTATGGATCCGAAGTCCTAACTATTACAATTAAGTCTTTCAAAAGAAATAAAAAGACAGAAAGTAGGAAAAAGGGGAAGAAAACTCCCTTATTTGCAGACCACCTAATATTTTTATACTGAAAATTCTAAGGAAACTTGAAAACAAGAACATGTAAATTTAGCAGTTTCTCAAGAAGGAAAGTCAATATTATAAAACTTTAAAATACATTAAAAAATCAATCCCTGTTTATACACCAGTGTTAAATAATTAGAAAGAGAAAAAAAGATATTCAACTTGGACCAACCAATATATCCATCAATGGAAGAATAGACAAAATAGTTGGAAAGTATTCACAAGATGTAATTCTACTAGGCAATAACAAAGAATGAAGTGTGGGCACACACAACCTGGATTGATCCAAACATATATTAAGTGAAAGAAGTAGAAGCCATTGTACTATCAGATTTTATTTATATGAGAAAATATCAATTTATGTTCATAAAAATCAACATGTTGGCAGCTCATGAGAGGTGGTAAGTAACTGGAAGGCAAATGCATGAGCATTTTGTGGGTAGAGGAATATTCTGTAGCTTTGTTAGGGTGATATAGTAGATGTACATAGTTATTAAAACTTTTTATTTTTTTTGAGACAGAGCCTTAAGCTGTCACCCTGGAGAGAGTGCTGTGGCATCACAGCTCACAGCAACCTCCAATTCCTGGGCTCAAGCGAGTCTCCTGCCTCCTCCTCCCAAGTAACTGGGACCACAGGCGCCCGCCACAACACCTGGCCATTTTTTGGTTGCAGCCATCATTGTTGTTTGGCGGGTCCGGGCTGGATTCGAACCTGGTGTATGTGACTGGCACCTTAGCCTATTGAGCCACAAGCGCCGAGCCTATTAAAACCTTTTTATATAGGTTTTAGTATAGTCAGGAGTATATAGTTATTAAAAGAGATAATTTGTAAATTTCTAGCCTCGTAATGATATTTATCTAGATTATAGGATTTGCAATAATCAAGAGCAGAGGCTGTTGTAAATCTATCAGAAGTCACCAATCAAACGCTGTCAGTTTGGAATGTTGCTGGGGAAACAGACATAGTAAAATCAGAAAACTTAAGTTAATAAAAATGTAGTTAAAATAGCAGAATATACACAAACTATTTCTAGTTCCCTCTACTTTCCTACATATTCCATAGGTATAAAAGACATTGTCATAGATGGTATATCCTTGATCCTTGGAGCCACAGGAGGGCAAACAAGCCTTAGTGCAGAGAAGAAGATGTCAACAATGAGAGCCATCAGTATGGCTGTGTCATCAGAAGGGGATCAGAGTCCTCTTTGAGAGAAGATGCAGGTCAAAGAAGAATCACAGCCCAGATGGCAAGAAGAGGACAATTGTAAAATCTCTGACTAAAACAGAGACAAAGAACTGCACCAAGAAATCTACTGTCCTTTAACATGAAGAAAAAGGGCAACTTAGACAGGAGGTCAAACTAAAAGTGAAGAAAAGTATACTCTGTAACCTCCAATGAAGCAAAGAGCACTAGGCCTATGAAGATTTTTACATTTTTATAAGCCCTTTCACCTACATCTGCAATGAACTCTGCACATAATCATGGGTCACATGAATAGAAAAAGGGAGGAATTATAATTTATAAAACTTTTCAAAGAATGTGCACACACATGCAGTCAGACTTATAAGCTGCCTTATGCACTTACCTCACAAGGACAGAAAATTTCTACATGAAATGCTATCAAATTATGCACAACAATATAATAAAATAACCGAGCAAATCAACTTAAGTGGCTATTTTTAAAATGCAAGAGTGATTTCAAAAACCATGTTCTGATTTTTTTTCTTTAATTGATTCAATTTTCCATTGGTATTTATTCAATTATTGTTTTATAATAGAAAATTTAGCATTTATTTTACTTATAAGTGTAGCATTAGCTATGACATTTTTATGATTTTTAAAAATTATTTTGTAGGCTGGGCACCTGTGGCTCAACGAGCTAGGGCGCCATCCACGCACACCTGAGCTGGCGGGTTCGAATCCAGCCTGGGCCCGCCGAACAACAATGACGGCTGCAACCAAAAAATGGCCAGGTGTTGTGGCGGGCACCTGTAGTCCCAGCTACTTGGGAGGCAGAGGCAGGAGACTCGCTTGAGCCTAGGAATTGGAGGTTGCTGTGAGCTGTGATGCCACAGCACTCTATCCAGGGTGACAGCTTGAGGCTCTGTCTCAA
>CAUYRH010017802.1:0-21630 GCA_963574655.1 Perodicticus potto
AATATCATTGGGGTAAAAAATATGCATTTATGTATACTTTCCCCTCCTCCCTTCTAATGTGTCTGTCCATATGTGTTCCTACTGTTTCATCCCAGGGTGGGGCTTGCTTGTCATTATCCTTAAGGTGTTTTTTTTTTTTTGAGACAGAGCCTCAAGCTGTCACCCTGGATAGAGTGCTGTGGCATCACAGCTCACAGCAACCTCCAATTCCTGGGCTCAAGCGAATCTCCTGCCTCCACCTCCCAAGTAGCTGGGACTACAGGCGCCGGCAACAACGCCCGGCCATTTTTTGGTTGCAGCCGTCATTGTTGTTTGGCGGGCCCGGGCTGGATTCGAACCCGCCAGCTCAGGTGTACATGGCCGGCGCCTTAGCCCGCTGAGCCACAGGCGCCGAGCCTATCTTTAAGGTGTTTTTTAATGAACAGAAGTTCTTAGTTTTAATACAGACACATCTATCCGTGTAGTCCCATATAGCTTATGTGTTTCATGCTTAGGAAATTCTTCCCCACCTCAAAGTCATGAAATTATTCTTCTGTGTTATCCTTTAATATTTTATAGTTTTTGACATGCAACCTTTTAATCCACCTGGAAATAATTTTTATATATGGCATGAGGTTGGAGTCTAAGTTAATTTTTTCCATAAAGAATGGTCTTAGTACCAGTTACAAAGTAGGAAGTCCTTTCCCATGGATCTATAATGTTTCTATAATGTTTGTCCTGTCCTTAAATCGAGTTTTCATATAAACGCCTTTGCATCTGAACACTATTCTTGTGGGAGGTAGAATAATGGCCTCAAAATGACTAATAGTTCTACTCCCCAGGGCCTATGAATATGTTATGTTACATCATAGAAAGGAATTAAGGTTGCAGAATTAAGGCTGCTAATCAACTGACCTCAAAACCAAGAGTTTATCTCACATTATCTGAGTGGGGCCAACATAGGTGAAAATAATAACTTTTACAGCTCAGCACAGGCATTTCCTCTTTTGTACAAGCCTCACCCCGGCCTCTGTCTTACTCTCAGGGTTCCAGGACAATTCTCCTAGCATGAGATGCCACCCTTTCCACCACCATGCTGGCCTCTCTTCCCAACTAGATTCCGAGCTCCTTGAAGGCAGGAGCCATCCTTATTGGTGATGCCCACACTTAGTCAATGTTAAATAAATAAATGAGCAAACAGATGGAAGCGAGAGCAGTGGCTAAATGGTGACTACACAGATGAATAAACAAACGGAGAGATGAACGCCAGAACAGACAGAAGCCTGGAAAACCGGCGGGTGGGCATGTGGCCAGCTCCTCACAGGAGGAGCCTGTGGGCTTGGCAGAGTCAGTGCCAGGAACACAGTTAAGTTTCATGCACGTCCCCAGAACTGACCTGGGAATCCCTGTCTCCAGCCCAGCAGCAGGGGCCTGAGCCCAGCATGCCGTAGGAGCCAAGGGCTCTGCCTCTGACCTTGGTGCACAGTCAAGAGTCCCAAGGAATCCTCAAAAATTTTCATTTCATCGGTGCTTTAAAACTGCTTTATTATGGAAAGTTTCAAATGTGCACAGAGGAAAAATAACAGTATAATGAACTGTACACACATATTCATCGTCCAGCTTGAACAATTCTCAACATGTGGCCAGTTTGGTTTCATCATCTAATTCACCTCGCCTTAGGATGGTTTTTAAAGCAAACCCAAGGCACGCTATAATTTCATCTGTAAATACCATGGGACATGTTTTTAAGAGGCAAGGACTCCTATCTCTCTCAATCAAGGTGATATACTTTCCTCTCAAGGGCACTAAAACCCCTTTTTATATTGAAATAATCATAGTTAGAGGGTGTTACGACAACCTTAGTACAGGTCCTATGAATCCTTCACCCACTTTTCCCAAGCAGTGTACCATACCACAGCCAGGACCCTCATGTTGATACAACGAATGTGTATGGTTCTATGTCATTTCATCACCTGTGCAGATTTGGGTAACCACCAGAAAAACCTGCATGTCAACTTTTACAGTTAGCCTAAGTTGTGTATATTAACATTTCACTCCTTTTTATTGCTGAATGGTATTGCATGGTATACAAATTAATACCAGCGTGTTTAACCATAGACCCTTTTTAGGGATGTGCAAGCTGTTTCCAAGTTTTGGATGTTATGAATATGGCTGCTATGAACAGTTGCAAGTGGGCTTTTGTGTGAACAGAAGTTTTCACTTCTCTGGGATAAATGCCCGGGAGTGCAATTGCTAGGTCATGTGGGAGTTGCATATTTAGCTTCTAAGAAACTGGCAAACTATTTTTCAGAGTGGGTGCACTAATTTACACTCCACACCCCATCGTAGGCGAGATGGTTTCCCCGAATGCTCACCACCATGTGTGATGTCACTACTTCACGTGTTTGACCTTCTGATTGACCTTCTGATAGGTGTGCAGTGTTAGCTCATCATGGTTTCAGTTTGCATTTACCAAAAGGTTGGCAATGCTGAAGACCTTTTCATGAGCTTATTTGCCATATATCCTCTTTGGTGAAAAAAATATCACTTCCTGTATTTGGTCTGTTTTTTTAATTGGATTTTTTGTTGTTTTAATGTTGAGTTTTAAGGGTTCTTCATATATTAAAGATGAGAGTTTTTTGCTAAATATGTAGCTTACCAGTGTTTTCTCTCAGTACATAGCTTATCGTTTCACTCCCTTATCAAGGATTTTCAAAAGGCAAACATTTTTATTTTTCAAGATGTTACACTGATCAATGTTTACTTTTATAAGTCATGCCTCTACTGTCGTGTCTAAGAACTCCTCACCAAAACTTTGTTCCCCAAATTTTCTTTTATGTTTTCTTCCATTTATTTTTCTTTGTCGATTGAACTGTATTTTCGCAAAATGTTGTAACGGATCACTTAACAGCAAACAGAATGATGTCTGTCAAGGAAAACTGTCACTTGGGGTCCATTTTTGACCTCAGCAGCTATGTGGAAGCAACTGCAGCTTCGGTGAGGACCATTCGGACATTTTCTTCTAAAAGTCTGCAGTTTTAAATTGAATCCATTTTAAGTCAGTTTTCTTTCTTTCTTTCTTTCGTATAATGTGTAAGACTTAGATTAAGGTTCATTTTTACTGCCTATGGATGTTGTGATTTTCTAGCATCATTTGTGAAAAGACTATCTTTCCTTCACCAAATTGCTTTTTTTTTGAGACAGAGCCTCAAGCTGTCACCCTGGATAGGGTGTTGTGGCATCACAGCTCAAAGCAACCTCCAATTCCTGGGCTCAAGCAAGTCTCTTGCCTCCACCTCCCAAGTAGCTGGGACTACAGGCGCAAGCCACAACGCCCAGTCATTTTTTGGTTGCAGCCGTCATTGTTGTTTGGCGGGCCCGGGCTGGATTGGAACCCGCCAGCTCAGATGTACATGGCTGGCGCCTTAGCCCATTGAGCCATAGGCACCGAGCCACCAAATTGCTTTTATCTTGCAAAATTCAGCTGGCAAAGTGGGGAAATTACTACCTATTTTACAGAAATGAAAATGATTATAAGAAAATACTATGACCTGTTCTATATCAACAAATTAAATTAGAAGAAATTGTAAATTTCTAAAAACACACATCTACCAAACTGACTCAAAAAGAAATAGAAAATCGGAATAGACATATAATTAGTAAGAAGATTGAATAAGTAATCAAAACATCCCAATAAAGAAAAACCCAGGACCAGATGGCTTCTATCATTTGGTAGTGAATTCTACCACATGTCTAAAGAATAATTAACATCGGGCGGTGCCTGTGGCTCAAAGGAGTAGGGTGCTGGCCCCATATGCTGGAGGTAACAGGTTCAAACCCAGCCCCTGCAAAAAAAAAAAAAAGAAGAAGAAGAAGAAGAATTAACGTCAATTCTTCTCAAATTCTTCCAAAAAATTGAAGAAAAGGTAATACTTCCTAACTCGTTCTACAAGGCCTGATAATATACCAGGCAAAGAAACTACAAGAAAAGAAAACTAAGACTAATCTCTCTTATGAATATAGATGCAAAACTCAATAAAATACTAGTAAATCAAATTAAACAGCATATGAAAATGAATCAATATACTACATTAATAGAATAAAGGAGAAAAAACATGCCATCTCAACTGAAGCATAAAAAGCATTGTTTAATACTGTCTCACAATAAAACACTCAATAAATTAGGAATGGAAAGAAATGTTCTTAATATGTTCTTAAATGTTCTTTTTCCCCTTTTTTTGTTTTTTGAGACAGAGCCTCAAGCTGTCGCCCTGGGTAGAGAGCTGTGGCATCACAGCTCACAGCAACCTCCAATTCCTGGGCTTAAGTGAGTCTCCTGCCTCAGCCTCCCAAGTAGCTGGGACTACAGGCGCCTGCTACAATGCTCGGCCATTGTTTTGGTTGTAGCCGTCATTGTTGTTGTTTGGCGGGACTGGGCTGGATTGGAACCCGGCAGCTCAGGTGTACGTGGCTGGCGCCTTAGCCCGTTTAGCCACAGGCGCCGAGCCTTCTTAAATGTTCTCAATAGGCTACATAAGAAACACAGCAGACATACTCAGTGGTAGGAGATCAGAACAAGACAAGGATGCTTGCTTTCTCCACTTGTATTCATTACGATATGAGAAGTCTCCGTGAGAGCAAATAGGCAAGAAGAAGTAAAATGTATCCAAACTGAAAAATAAAAAATAAAATTATCTGCTTGCAGAGATGATCATATATGTAGAAACCCAGAAGTATCTACACAATTTATTGTTAGAGATAACAAATTGAGCACAGCTGCAAGAATACAGATCAACACACAAAATCAGTTTGTTTCTGTATATTTGCACTCACTAACCTGAAAAGGAAATTTTTAAAAATTTCATTACAATAGTATTAAGAGTAATAAAATACTTAGGAATAATTTAACAAGGAGTAAAAGTATTCGTACAATAAATTTATAAAATATTGCTGAAAGAAATTAAGAAAAACTTAAAAAATGGAAAGATATTCTGTTTGTGGATTAAAAATTCAATATTTTTAGAATGATACTACCCAAAGAATCTATAGATTCAATGAGTTCCTACAAAAATCTCAACAGCATTTTTTACACAAATAGAAAAACTCATCTTGAAATCCATATAGAATCTCAAGGGACCTGATTAGCCAAATCATCCTGAAAATACAATGAAGTTGAAAGACCCACACATTTCTTGATTTCAAAACTTACTACAAAGTCACAATAATCTAACATGTGGTACTGACATAAGAACAGACATATAGACCAATGGAATAGAACGGAGGACCCAGAAATAAACCCTCACATATATGGTCAATTAACTTTTGACAAAGGTGCCAAGACAGTCAAGGGGGGAAAGGATGTCTTTTCAACAGATAGTGTTGAGAAACCAGATATCCAAATGCAAAAGAATAAAGGGACCTAACATATACAAAAAATTAACTCCAAATATAAGGGCTAAAACTATGAGTTCTTAGAATAAAACATAGAGGAAAACTGTTATGATATTGGATTTGGAAATTATTTCTGGGAAATAACACCAAAAATTCAGGCTACAAAAGAAAAAGAGATTGGACTACATCAAATTTAAAACTTCTATGCATCAAAGAACAGTATCAGGAGAGAAAGGGTAACCCCTAAAAAGGGAGAAAATATTTTCAAATCATGTATCTGATAAGGGAATACGTAAAGAATTACAAGTCAAAAAACAAAAGAAACAAACCAAAAATTCAAAAAAAATAACCCAATACAAAAATGAGCAAAGGGCTTGAACGGACAGTTCTCCACGGAAGATATCTAAATGGCTAAAGAGTTCATCCAAAGATGCTCAGCATCACTAATCATCAGGGAAATGCAAATCAAAACCACAATGATGTACCACTTCATACTCTTAGGACGGTTATTATTAACCACAGATGGAAAATAACAATACGTGAATTTTCTCAATTGTTTAAACAACTGGCCAGCTATACTTGTTTGATGCTATTTCTGCTGGTCTGTGTTTTTCCTCCTCTCATACCCAGTGGTCTTGTTTCCTGTGGGCCTCTAATAATTTCACTTAACTTCATTCCTCTTTTTCAGAATTAGTTTAGGTATTCTTGTTTCTTTGTATTCCCATATAAGCTTTAAAATAATCTTGTCTATAATTACAAAAACTCATGCTGTGATGTTGATAGGAATTGCATTAAATCTAAGCATCAATTTGGAGACCAGTGAAACCTTTACCCTGTTGACTCTTCCAATCCATGAACACAGAAAATCTCCCCATATTTAGGTTCTCTTTTATTTCTTTCAATGTTCCTTTATTATAAAGTAAGTCCCAGACATCATGTAATTTAATCTGTAAACACT
This sequence comes from Perodicticus potto, assembly GCA_963574655.1. NCBI lineage: Eukaryota > Metazoa > Chordata > Mammalia > Primates > Lorisidae > Perodicticus > Perodicticus potto. The sequence goes on from CAUYRH010017802.1 coordinate 6,329, forward strand.
CTAGCATGTGTCTTAAAAGATAAGGTCTCAGGTCTCCCTCTCTCTCACTCTCTGCCACACTTTCTTCTCTGGAGTATTTTTAAAGCAATACTCTCTCCAGGGGAGAAAACCAGATTTCTTGTAGGAGTCCCCGCTTTTCTCAGTTCTTTTCTTAGCCAGTCTCAGCTGGGGTCTCAGCAGTTCACAGAATGATTGCTCATCTAGCAAATTTGCAGCCTAAGAGAAAAGAAAGTGTCAGCACGAGTCTCCCAGTACTTAAGTCGTCGTCTTATATTTCAGCTTCCAGCACATGGTGTGGCCCTAGGAGGTATGTTCTGAGGGCGTCATGACTGAGTGAAAGAAGGGAAGAGAAGGCATTCGTGGGAGGGGAAGCCCAGGGCTCTTCCTGGGAGGTCCAGGCTCTCTACTGATCTGTGCAAACAGTTGGTGGCAGAGCAGGCACCTGCCTACAGAGACTTGGCTCAAGCTCTTTGGTGTGAAGCAAGGTCCCTGGGAAGTCACATATAGTTAATTCGTATGGAAACATTAGAGGGTGTGACCATGCGTCCCACAGTATCTGCCAGTGTCTAAATGAACAGACACAGTGTGGCCCAGTCAGCACAAAGGCTAGTCTTGATTCTTCAATTTTAATTTTTATGCAGGAAGACAAGTCTGTCTCTGATCCATTCTGAAGTTCTAACGATGATTAGACAGCAGCACAGCTCAGAATGTGGGATTCTAGACAAAAGTTCACGGAGGAGCGTGACTTCACCTCTGCCAGACAGCCCCTCACAGTCCTCGGCTGCCCCCTGTGAAGGAAGGTTCCACCCTCCAGGGAGAGGGTCTGGGGGAAGTTCCTAGGCATGCACCTCTCTCCTGTGCTGATCCTCAGCCCCAGAAGTGAGTGGTCCGGTTATCACGTCCGCACTGGTGTTCCCGTCCTTCTGAATTCACTCAGGAGCATCTGTCTGGTGCCCACTGTGCATGTGCTATCAGAAGACACGCTGGGTTCCCAGGATGTGGCGTGAAGGAGATCAAGAGTCCAGCAGGAAATAGGGGCACTGAACAAATGGTGGCGCGTGACGCCATGAAGCAGCAGGTGCTGGAGACCCTGACCAGGCCTGGGAGATCCCAGGGGACATTCTGGGAGAGGGCAAGGGGGCAGTGTGGACAGCGTCTGGTCCAGAAGCCAGAGACTGTGGTTGTTCAAGGACACGGCAGACTTGAGGAGTGGCTGAAACAGAGTGAGACAGAAGAGAGGCACGGAGGAGGCTCTGAGGCAGGATGCACAGGAGGCAGCAGGCAGGATGCGCAGTCACTGCCCGGGAGGGCTGCAGGTGCAGGCCTGGGACACATTCTCAGGTCTGAGGTCATATGTGTCTGAAGGTGACACATATAAGGAAACTGAGATGCTGGGGCCCTTCTACACATGAGGAAGCTGGGGCCCAGAGAGGTAAAGATCTTTCCCCTCAAATCACACAGCTCTCCAGGAGCCAGATCTCTGGGTGTTTTCACTAGATGGGCTTTGTCTAAACGGTATGACTTCTGTGAGAAGCATTTCTGCTGCAACATTTAGGGCTGGGTGAGGTCCTGTCCACTGTTAAACCAACAGGCTGCACGGGCAGCATCTGCCACTGCACTTGAACCCTGCCCTGTGCTCTGGCAGCCTACAGCCCTCAGGGGCCGGGCCGGCCTCATGACTGCTCCCTCCCTTGCTCTTGTTTGCCGGGTGCCTTTGCTCATGGGCTGACATCTGTCGCCTTCTACTCGAAATCCCCTCTAGCTTTTTAAAAATTATCATCAATAGATCTTATTTTGGGGAACAGTTTTAGACTTACAGAGCAAGAGAGCAGAGTACCGAGAGTGTCCCCAAACTCCCAGGACAGATCTCACATCAGCGTGGTGCATTTTCACAATGCCTGAACCAATACTAACACATTGTGATTAACTGATGTTCAGATTTCCTCCGTTTTCCCCAAATGTCCTTTTTCTGTTCCAGGATCCCACCATACATTTAGTCATCTCTTCAAGCCCAAGATTTTTGATTTTAGGTTGCATGAAAGGCTTACTTAAAATTCAAGCTTTGGAGAGCTTTGTTCTTTTGGCACCTAAACCTCTGCGGCATGTACAGCAGCAGATTGGAATCCCTCCTCACTACAAGGCGGACCTACAGGGTTTCCTCTTTTGGGAAATGCATTGAATGTCTCTAATCCTCCCTAGCATCCCAGTTCTCCTACTAGGGGGAGGAAAATAGCTTTTTTCTGAGAATTTATAGTGTGCTGGCTGCTGTCTGTCTGACCCCAGCCTGCCTGTGAAGCAGTTCTCACTAGGCACCCTGGCCCAAGGCTTGCTGAGGTCATTCAGACCACCAGTGGCAAATGCAGGAGTAAAATCTCCAGCTCCCCCTGAAGGGGACTGTCTCCCCTGGGTCAACTCTCTCCTCATCCCCCTCCACCCATCCCCTGCCATCCTGACCTTCCCTCCCATGCACCTGGCTGTAGTGCCCTATTATTGCAGGCATTTAGTACCCAAGAAATTAGTCAAAGGGCAGGTCTTTAGGCATAAAAGAAGCTTTGTGGTCACACTTACTTCAAAAAGTAATCACATAAAAATGTGGTATATCATGCTTTAGCAGTAAGTGAAGCATGAATTTTAACACATGGTATTTTATGTTGGGCAAACGTGCGTGCCAAGGGAGTGAACAGCTGTTCCTCTAAGTTTAGGCTGCTGCAAAATTCAAGTAATGACTTTGATTTTTCACTGAATAGAACCAGCCACAACACAATATTCTACTTCATAGATTTTTGGAGTACAAATCCAAGGAAGGTGGTATCTTTGTAAATGACAAGTTTTGGCAAATCAATAATACAATATTCTGCTAACACAATGAAATTATGTCAGGTATTGCTTTCATGAAAATTTTCACTATTTTCACCTTAATGCTGGGATTTTCCCCACAAAAACTTATTTAAATGCCAAATAAAACACCATGGTTTGTTTGTGGTAGATTATAGTCGAGCTAGTTATTTAAAACAAATGAGGCTTCTAAAAGGATACCCTTTGTCTCTTCTAGTGTGTTAAAGGCAATAGGGTAAACTCAGGCATCTAAAAGGTGGCGCTGCTGCATTTTGAGGTTGCCTTAACTGAGCTTTCCATGCGTGAAAAGTGCTCATGTTTCAGGTTGTGGAGGCGAGGCATGCCAATCCCAGTTTCAGGTTGAAGTGATTTTTCCAAATATGGTTCAATTTTCTCATGCATGCGGAGACGTTAGCTCATCCAGACCTCCAGCCAGCCCTGGACGAGCATCTTTGTTTGGAAGACCTGTCCCTCCCTTCAGTTTGCATCACAGTTCATGTAGCCTTTCTCTAGCCTATTATTTAAAAAACGGCCTCATATGTAGTTATACCCTTAAAATAAAGAATGTAAATAAATATACTGGCAGCTTGGAAAGAGCTGGGGCGGAGGAGGCTTACACTTTATGCTACCCTTGAAGACCAGTTCCCTAGAAACGCTGCTGAGGATGCCCTCCTGCTGCTCCTTCTCAAGCTGATGACTCTTTAATTTCGGCATCTAAGATTTGAAGCTATCATATCTGTCATTCGGTACTGCTGAGGGGAATCCTTTCCCAGTGATTAGGGTTTCTTGAATCAGAATAGTTTTTCCTGGCTCTTGAAAGTGCGGTTCACGTATATGTCTCTCATCCTGTACATGTAAAGAAAATAATGGCAGACTTCACTTCCACGGTGTCCTCCATGAAGTCAACCGCAGAATGTCCTTGCACATATTTTTGGTTCTTGCTATAGCAGCAAGTGATTCCACAGTGAGATGCACACCTACTCTACTCTCAAGACTGTGGCTCTGCAGCTGTCAGCATCTTCTATCTTCTGTCTAGGAGAGCCAGGCTTGGGCTCACCTATGAGTGTCTGGACATGCCTCATGGTAGAGAGACATTTGCACGTGTCCCTGTATTAATAACACCTTCCCACGGTGGTCAGACTGTCATGCACCTGTGACCTACTGCAGGGCTGCACTGGGCAGCGCCCCACTGCCACTCTCTCGCCTGCTGTGCACCTCTGCTGGGACGCCTGATAAACATCTCGCAGCTAATGTGCCCCAGGCAGAACGCCTGCCCAACCATAGGCCTCCTCATCTCAGTATCTGACAACTACATTGTTCCAGTGGCTCAGAACAAAAATCTTGGTGTTACCTTGACTTCTCTCTTTCACAATTCACATCCGTAACCATCAGCAAGTCAGTCAGCTCTGCCTTCACTTCATTACCCAGGCCCCAACCACTTCTCATCCCAGCCACATCCCAGCCCCTGCATGCGCACACGAGACTTCTAGTTGGTCTCCCCTCTGCACAATACCTGGAGTGGTCCTTTGTAAAATAAAATGGGATCACATCATTCCTTTGCCTAAGGTCTGCAAAGGCCCCTGTTTAACTCAAAGTAAAAGTCCTTAACCATAGCATCTAAAGCTTGTTGTATGTCTAGCCTTCTTTCTTCTCTAGGCCCTGCCTACTCTACTTCAGCTCCAATGGGTTCCTGACCAATCTAAGTTAACCAATTTTGATGGAAACCATTGGGAAGCCCTAATTTAGACACTGATAGTATGCAATGCTTTTCAAAATGGTTAACAAAAAGCATATGCTTATCATCCTGATAGTCAGGGAAGCTCAGGTTCTAAAATGCTGCTGGAATTGTGCAGCCTTTCCAGAAATTCCACGTTTTTTTTCTTCTGCTACCCATTTTTCCCCCATCAACCCTGACACTGTCTATTCAAACGCACACATTCTTTAAGATAGATAAAACAAATTTGCTAAAGGCTACTTTTCTCCCCTTGTCAAAATATTTCCCATAAAATTTCTAGGCTAGACTTAAACACTGGAGAGACTCAGAGTAACCTGAGGTTTGGCAAAGGCGCCAAGGTGGGGCTTGAGGGGCTGTCAGGGCCACTATGAAGAAAATCACAAACTGTCAGATTCAGATTGGACAAACATTTTCATTTACTTCTCCGTCATGGAATGATGTTATTTGTCTTCATTTTACATAAGAGAAACTCCACAGTGTGGAAAGACTTTAGCAGCTCTGAGAAAATGGCAGAATTGAGACATGAACTTGCATAGTCTCCAGCACAGAAACCTCTGCTCCGTCAACGTGCCCACCTGCTTTTCCTTCTCTTGAAGACCTGTGCAAAATGAACTTGAAAGTACCACTCATGCTGGATCTGCTTTAAACAAACAGACCTGAATCTGATTTCTAAAGCGGAAATGTCTCCTGGAATGTGCTAAGATGCGAGGCTCTGTAAGGTTTTAGCTTCTATTCATTATACGCCAAGTGCACACAGAGACGAACCTAGTGATACTCATCCTTCATTACTCCTAGACAGAGGCAATTAAGGCCAACCGAAACTTAATTTTTCCTGTCAGAGAGTTTCAAAAATATCTCCCTCAATTGCTCAAAGAATAAAATAAATATTTTATCTTAAGTGCTTCCAGTAATGATGGAATGGCTACTATCTGACAAACTCTGCGCAGATAATTATGCCTATTGGGAAAAATATAAAATATAGCCATCTGAGGTCAGGCACAGTGACTCATGCCTGTAATCTTCACACTCTGGGAAGATGGCTTGAGGCCAAGAGTTTGAGATCGTCTCTACACAAATTAACAACAACAACAACAACAAAAATTAGCTGGGAGTGGTGGAGGATAATTCTAGCTACTCAGAAGGCTGAGGGAGGAAGATCACTTGAGCCTGGGACTTTGAGGTTATAATGAACTATGATCTAGCCACCGTATTCCAGCCTGGGTGGCAGAGTACAATCCAATCTCTAAAAACAACAACAAAAGCCCCCAGCTATCTGATGGCACGGAAGAATGACCCAAAGAAGACAGAAACTGCAGGAATACCACTGGCAAGAGCTGAGGGCAGGCACCAAGTGATGGCTAAAACTCAGAAACCTGTGTGAGAAATCAGAAAACATATGTCAGGGTGATCACAGAACCCTGGATAATGAGGACAATCCTAGAAAAAGGAGCTTCAGGAGAGAGCTACAGATAAATTTTATGTCGAATTCTGCTCACATCTCTGGCTGACCCCTGTGCTATGCAGGTATGGGAAAGACTCTACCCAGCCTAGATAAGGCTAAAAAACCTGAACATAAAATGAGAATTTTTTATTTTGCCATACTAACTTCTTACTAAAAGGGGGAAAAATAAAAAAAAAACTCTTCAGCATAAGAACAGAGTCCAAAGAATCTGCAATCTACCATTCAATGACCAAGATACAATTGAAGAAAAAGAAAATGCGATTGGTACTCAAAAGTCAATCAGTGGAGACCAACACTTAGATGATCCAGATGTCAGAATTAACAGAGAAACTATTATTCTAATGTACAGGAAAACATGCTTCTAAGGCATGAAGAGGTAGGAGATGGCAAAAAATGGAAATACACCAAAGAATCAAATGGAAATTCTAGAACTAGAATATATACTATCTGAAATAAAAATATTCACTTGATAGCAGATTGAAAATATCAGAGGAAAGAGTCAGTGAATATTAAGACAGACCAATAGAAATGAACCAATCTTAAAAAGAGAAAAAAATGTTGGAAAATAATGAACAGCACCTCAGTGATTTGTGAGGAGTGAGTGGGTGAGGCAAAACGAAATATAAAGAAATAATGGCCAACAATTTCACAAATTCTGTAAAAGACATAGATTTATATGTTCAAGGAGATTACTGAATCCCAGGCAAGATAAACACAGGGAAACATAACTCGACAGAATTTAGCTGGATGATAGTTGACTTCTCATTACAAATAATGGAAGACAGAGTAGTTAACAACATCTTTCAATTGCTGAAAGGAAAGTACTGCCAAGTCAGAATTCTACATCAGCAAAAATATCTTGCAAGAGTAAAAGTGAAATAGAGACATCTTCAGAAAAATGGAAACTGAGTTAATTAATGAACAGAAGATCATTACTGCAGGAAGTGCTATGTAAAAGTTCCTCAGGCTGAAGCAAAATGATGACAGGTAAAAATTCTGATCTTTAAGAAGGAATGACAAGCAACAGAAGTGGTAAAATTGTGGTTACATACAACATAGTTTGTTAGTTAATTTCTTTAAAATACATATATTGGTCAAAAGCAAAAATCATAACATTGTATTGTAGGGCTTACTGTGTAATATAAATGAACATATGACAGCCCCATTATAAAGACAGGAAAGGAATAAATAAAATTGTGTATACAGGGTGGCACCTGTGGCTCAAAGGAGTAGGGCACCATCCTCATATGCCGGAGGTGGCAGGTTTGGGCCCAGGTCTGGCCAAAAACTGCAAAAAAAAGAAAAAAAAATTGTGTATACAGTTGCAAGGTTCTTACTTTTTATATAAAGTGGTAAATATTACTTTTAGTAGACTATGAGATATTAATGACATATAATCGCCATAGCAACCATTATAAGATAATGAAAATAAATAGTAATAAACCAAAAATAAATTAAAATGGGATTTAAAAAAATCCCAGTTAACCTGGAAGAAGAAAGAGAGGCACACAAAGAAGATGGGACAAAGGGAAAAATGCAAAATGGTAAATGTAAGTCCAACTATATTAATAATCACATTAAATAGTAATGGTCTAAATACTCCATTTAAAATACAGAGATTGTTGTGATGGCAATGTGCTAGTTCTTGAGCTGGATATTGGTTGCATAAGATTGTTCACTTTGTGAAAATTCCTCAAAACATACACTTACTATTGGTATACTTTTATGTATGCATATTATATTCCAAGAACAAATAAGTTGATCCAATTTTTCTATTTTTAGGATTTTATCGTAAACAAACAAGTAGTCAAAAAAGCACACAAATATGTACTTACAAGTATATTGATCCCCACATTAATTCTAATACTGAAAAATTAAAGATAAATGAATTGTAGATTATTAGGAAACTAGTAAAATAAATGTATGTCCATTTATATAATAAAATACCATGCATCTAATGCAAAAAAATGATTTAGCTCTTTATTTATTAAAACAAAAGTCACTAAAAACATATTATTGAATTAAAAAGTAGGTTAAAAACCAGTATTTAGAATGTAATCTTATTTATGAAAATTAATTAAAAGGCAAATAATAAAAAGGCACACATATACCAAAAGGTTATGTACCATATTGTTAACAAGCACCTATTTTTGGAATTCAGGTGTTTAACTGTAATTATTTTCTATTATTTTGAATTTGTCAAGATGAATATATTATCTTCACAAACAGAAGAAGCAATAAACATGTTTATATTTCAAAACAAATATTTGTGAAGAGTTAACAAAAAACAGAGGAAACTACCCTAGGTTAAAAAAAAACCATAGAACATCTTGAAAAGCTGAATGAGAAGTAATAAATACCTGTTTGAATCAGTGTGATAGTAAGGAATGAGAAATTGCAGGGCCAAGATTGAGAAGAATAGAGAAGGTAGGGATGTTGATTCAGGATCTGGGCCATTTTCTTTTCTCTCTCTCTTTTTTTTTTTTTGGTTTTTAGCCAGGACCAGGTTTGAACCCACCACCTCTGGTATATGGGGCTGGTGCCCTACTCCTTTGAGCCCCAGGCACCACCCTATCTGGGCCACTTTCCCTGTTGGCACTGACTGATTCCCACACAGGGGCAGAGAGGCTGAGCACAGCCTCAAGCAGACGCAGACACAGGGGACAGTCAGCAGTAGCAATGTTGCCCACCTTCCAGTTTGGACATGTTCCATGTGGAGGATTTGGAACACAACAGCTGCTCCTTAAGTGTTAGCTATCATTAATGTTATTACAGTTACAAGACAAACACCTTTGTTCTTTGCTGGATTCCTTCAATTAGAATTTCTCCTCCAATTCTGTAGCATTTATTACATACATCATATACCTTGTGTTTTAGGGGAAGATGGGTGTCCTTGTCTGTCCTGTTCATGAGGTCCCTAAGTACTATGACAGTCTTGCCTTCCCAGTTTCACACTCCACTTTCTACACTCTTACAAGCACTCCAACTCTATTCAGCAGGACCAAAAGGCCTATTTTCAGACCCTCTTTATCCCTTGGACTTAGTTAATACTGCAACCTTTTGCCCCTTTCATCGAAACTCAAACTTTATCCTTCACAGAGCAACCTCTCTCCAGATCAACTCTCAACCAGGTGCAGGTGCTTAGGTGGGGGTTGTGGGGGGGCAGCTCACTGCACCTGCTCTGTGCTTAATATTCCCACTCCCCAGTCTAAGGAGGGCCAGAGAGATTGAACACAAAACCTTGACAGCCTAAAAGATCCTAATGTAAGTGCCAAGATTCTACTCTGGAAAGAAAGATTTCTTCTTTTGGAAAATAGTAGGAGTTAAGCATTGTTGAATAGTAGACAAATGGCTCCTGGATGGCATATGATGCATCCTGTCCTTGATGGGGACAGTCTCTCCCAGTGGCTGACAGGTAGCCCACTCTGCAGGCTGTTTAGAATGTAGGCAGAATACATGCACCTCCCAGTGGGAAGGTGCATGTATCAGTTTCCTACTGCTGCTGTAACAAATGACCACAAACATTGTTGTTTGAAACAACAACAGTTGTCTCCCAGTGTCTGCAGGTCAGAGGCCTGGCACAGCCTGGCTCAGCTGGTTCTCTGCTGAGGGTCATACAGAACCTAAAGCAAGGTGTGGTCAGGGGTGTGTCCCTTTCTAGAAGGTTGAACCCACTCTCAACCCACTCTGATTACAGGCAGAGTTCAGTTCTACAAAGCTGTGTTTTGAGTTCCTGAGTCCTTGGTTTACCTTGATTGCCCAGGGCCTGATTCCCTCTTCCAGAGGACAGTGTCCCTGGGCTCACAGCACCCTTTGTCTACTTCCTCCCAGACGATGGGTGGCTGAGTTCTTATGCTTTGACTCTTTCTGCCCTCCTCTTCTCTGCTGCATCCTTCTTATCCCCTCTTCTGCCTTCTTATTATGCTGTAGGGGCTCATGAGATTACACTGGGCCTAGCTAGATAATCCACAACAATGGCCCTACTTTAAGGTCATCTGATTAGCGACCTCAGTTCCATCTGCAAAGTCCCTTCCTGGCAGTGCCTAGATTCACATTTGACTAAATGACCAGGGGACAGAGGTCTGGAAGGAATGTCCTCAGAATTCTACCTACTACAGATACACCTTCCGGACTTTTCCCTTGGGTAGTGTCCAGCACCTGGGGCCCCTGTTATCCACAATGTGTCTCCTCCAGCTCATAAGCACCCTTGCTGCCTGGCTCTGTGTGGGTGTCCTGGCAGTTCCCATGGGTCACCTGCACACTGGAGGAGGGAAAGTGGACAAGTCCCTCAGACCAGAAAGATGGGGACCAGCCCTGGAACCAATTCCAGGGTCCAAGCTTTTCCTAACCTGGAGAATCGCACCCACAGATCTCAGACGCAGGTAAATGACCCCAGAAGTGAACTTTGACACAGAACAGGCCCCAAAGGAAAGAAATAAAGACTGTGTCAAAGCCTCTGGGGCAGCCTGCACATGTAGGGGATTCCTCCACAATGTACTTCTCTGAGAATCCCATCTGGTCTCAGTGGCTGGTGGGCCACACAGCATCATCTATAGGATGTGTGATAACAGCTGGGCTGCTCCTGACTGCTGACTGCTGAGAGCTTTCCAGCACTGCCCCCCACCTCTTGCCTCAAATCTGGGAAATCAATGCAGACAGTGTAAGTCTGAGGTGAAGGGTGGGGGTACCCAATAAAACCCAAAGCTACACAGGATGCCCTTGGCTGCCACTATTTCAGTCAGGCCAAACTGCCCTGCTTTCCAGAAAGCCTGTGATGTGGGCAACAAACCCTTCGCTCCCTCTCAGTGGATGTGCAGCATAATCAGTTGCAATATCCAAACCAAATTTGGGAGGATTGGGGGGTTGATTCTGCCTTCATGGGGCAACCCCCAAACCCTGAAGCTATTTGCCCACACCACAGTAAATACACAGTGGTGATGTTACCGCTGAAGGTCTCAGCTAAAATGTGGGTGTCCCAGGGCAGACCACGTTCGCTAGTGAACACTGGGATCCGGATATGGGGCCTACGGGCTTTGGTGTGTCAGAGCCCTCATGGCCCTGGGCAGAGCTGGGGAAAGCCTATTTATACAGTGGTACAGGCCTGGAGGAGACTGAGGCCACACTGAGGGCATGACAAGGAAAGAACTCCTTCTGCCACTGAGTGGGCTTGACCATCCCATTTACATCCCAGAATTTATTCTGAGGAAAAAGGAGAATTATAGAATGAAAACACCTCAGAACGTGTTTTAAAAACGACCAGAGATGCCTCAAACTGCACTTGGCTCAGCCTCCCGTAAAGGTGGATCTGGCCCTATGTGGCTCTCGGTATGGGGTGAAGACTTCCCCATGTTCCCTCACCAAAGATGCTCCCTTGGCTGTTGAAGGCTTTGGGTTTTTAAAAAGTTCAATTTCTGTGAAAAGTTGCGAAGGTTTCCTGTACAAATATTTCCAAATCATTATTACCCAGTTACCCTAGTTACGTTCTTTCTAATTAAGCCCATCAATTTCACAAAAGCCTGCTTCTCCCAAAGGCTGATCCGAAGCAATCAGCTGATGGACGTATCTAGGCTAGGTTGTCAGAAATCATCTTCTCAATATTTCTGCATTTCAGTGTCGTTCTAGCAACTGCCATCACATACTATCCAAAGCAAGGCAGACTGCCAGCTAAGTCAGAAATCAAAAAGGATTATCCCAATCTTAACATGAGTGTCACTCAGACTCTGAGGCAGGCTGACCTCACGGGCTACAGAGCCAGCTTCTTTCTTGTCAACCTGGCAAGTCTAGACAGAATGGCTTCTAGATGCTTTGCACCCTCCCACCTACAGGCAACTCAGCCCAGTGCCTCTGGGGACTCAGCAAATCCCAGTGCTTGCTGAACAGCTCTGCCTTGGCCAGAAGGATGCTTTAAAGGAGCTGCAGAGAACACTGCAGAAAAGGCAAGAGATGTTTCTCATGCTTAAGTGGAAGAAATTAACATCCACCAAGAGGTAACGACCTATCAGGAACATTCAAATAGATCATTTAGCTCAACACAAAGGCGATGTGAAAGGGAATTACTGTTGTTTTATAAATTAGGAGCTGACCTACAGAGCGGCTGTGTCTGACAGCATGGCCCAGGCCCCTGGGCACAGCATGGCATGCACAACACGCTTTGATTCCTTGGCCTTGCCCCTGTCCAGTGCCTTAGACAGTTGTCACATGAGGTAGAACACTGCACCACCATCAAGGCTACTGTGAGCAGCACTGCTCATCCACAGAGACTCCCAGGCCCTCTGAGAGCAGGGCTCTTTGTGTGTTTCTCTCTGCTCCCTGTAGTATCCACTCAGCAAATACAGTAATTATGATCTGCCCTGTGTATTCATTAGGACAGCTCCCCGGGACAGCTGGGGAACTCATTCTGGGAACTCAGAATAGTAAACCAACAGTGCTGAAAACTGATACAGGAGGCAGGCAAGCAGCTCACTCAGAATGTCCGACCCATCTGAGGGGCAGATTTACACAGCAGCAGGCAGTGGGCTCTCCTCTTCTAAGTGCCTAGTTCCAGGAAACAAGGAGCAATGGGATGGGATGGATTTAAAGGTGTAATCAGAGCTTTATAGCTGGATTAGCTCCCAAATCAATATTTTCAAAATTATTTTAGGCATCAACTGTTTAGAATTTTGAAACATTTTGAACTTGGCAAGCTCCATGAGGACAGGGCCCAGTGTGCTCCTTGCTCACTATGGCATTCCAAGCATTCAGAACAAAGCCTGGCCTCTCCTAAGTGCTCACTACATATTTGCTGAATAAATGTAAACTGAACATGCAGAAAGGCAACAAACATAGAAAAGAAGTATCCTTAAATGGTCATCACAGAGACCAAACAAGTGCCAACATCCCAAAATACCATAGATAAAGCTGAAGTCTTACCACTCAGGCCTGCTCCCTCTCCCTTTCTGGAGGTAAATCTCTGTACTTAAATTGCTCTGTACTATTCTCGTGCATTTTCTATAATCTTACTATGTATGCAACCAAATGTGTACTATTACAGATACTATCATTTATGTTTTGCAGATTTATATAAATGCTATCATATTGCATGTATCCTTTTCCAGTTTGCTGTTCTCACATGTTTCTTGGGTACAACCAAATCTTGAAGTATCAATCAGTATTCAGATGTCCTGTCTTGCATAAGAGGAAGAGTTCATCCAGAATACACAGAGAATCATCTTCATCTTCACTAGGTATTGCCAGGATGACCTCTGAAGTATCTGTATAAATTTATGCTTACTATAATTTATAAGAATTCCTCGCTCTGCACATCCTTGCCAATACTTGGCATGCAAATAAAGCATCTACCAGTCTGTTTCTCTAACTTAGCAGTGAGGGTAAATATTTCTTCATATATTTATTGACTGCTCAAATTCCTCTTCTAAGAATGCCTGTTCATGTCACATGTCCATTTTTATGTTGTCTGTCTTCCTCTTACCCATCTTCTGTTCTTTATATATTCTTTCTACTAGTCCTTTCCCATTATAAGATATTATAAGTATCTTTCCTACTTTGTGATTCAGTCAATTATGTTCACTACTATCGTCCCAGTCTATGAAAAGGCACATCGTTCTGAGACTCTTTTGAAGCACAGGTTTGTATTGCAGTGTTATAAGATTTATTAATCTTTTCCTCTATATTAAGGCTTCTTTTTTTTTGGTTTTGCTTTTCTCTACCTATTTTAAAGCTTACATATTTTGAAGCTTATACATTTCCCTTGAGGTATGGCTGTAGCTTCAGTTTCTCAATCAAAATCTAAAAACCTAGATGAAAGGAACTAATTCCTAAAAATGTACATACAGTGGCAAAACAGGCATATGAGAAAATGTGAACCAACAAATATTTAAAAATTTAAAATAGTAGTTTTAAAAAACCTTCCCTTCTCAAATCTCTTGGCCCAGATGGTTGTGTACGGAGGCTATCAATCTTTTTTTTTTTTTTTTTTTGGTAGAGACAGAGTCCCACTTTATTGCCCTCCAAAGAGCGCCGTGGGGTCACACTGCTCACAGCAACCTCCAACTCCACGGCTTAGGCGATTTTCTTGCCTCAGCCTCCTCTCCATTAGCTGGGACTACAGGTGCCCACCACAACATTCGGCTATTTTTTTGTTGCAGTTCAGCCTGGGTTGGGCCGTATATACCCTCAGTAAATGGGGCTGGGGCCCCACCCACTGAGCCACAGGCTCCACCTAAGGAGGCTATCAATCTTTTAAAGAGTAGCTCATCCCTGTCTTTATGAGTTGTTTCAAAAATAGAAAAAATACAAAAACTGCTCAACCTCAGGTGAATGTAATGTTGATTCTAAAACAAAATAAGGGAAACAACAAAAGAAAATCAGATTCTCATTTCACTTATTACAGTAGATGCAAAAATCCAAAATAAAATACTAGCCAATCAAATATAACAGTGCACCGAGAATAATGTATCATACTCAAATAGGGGTTTATCCAGAAATGCAAGGCTGGGTCCACGTGAGATAATCTATCAATGAAGTTCACCACAATAATAGATAAAAGGAGAAAAAATTATAAGATATAATTAATGCTGATATCTAACCTTTTTTTTATTGTTGGGGATTCATTGAGGGTACAAGAAACCAGGTTAAACTGATTGCATTTAATAGGTAAAGTCCCTCTTACAATTGTGTCTTGCCCCCAAAAGGTGGGTCACACACTGAGACGCCACACCCCTCTCCTTCCCTCTTTCTGCTCTTCCTTCCCCCCCTTCTTTCTCTCTCTGCTATCCCCTTCCCCCATCACATTATTAATTTTCATTAATTGTCCTCATATCGAAATTTAGTACATAGGATTCATGCTTCTCCATTCTTGTGATGCTTTATTAAGAATAATGTGTTCCACTTCCATCCAGGTTAATACAAAGGCTGTAAAGTCTCCATTTTTTAATGGCTGAATAGTATTCCATGGTATACATAAACCACAGCTTGTTTTTTTTATTTTATTTTATGTTTTTATTTTTTTTATTGAATCATAGCTGTGTACAATAATTCAATCATGGGGTACAGTGTGCGGGTTTCACATACAATCTGAGATATTTTCTTCAGACACATGAAGAAATGCTCATTATCCTTAATCATCAGAGAAATGCAAATCAAAACTACCTTGAGATATCATCTAACGCCAATAAGATTAGCCCACATGATGAAATCCCAAAACCAGAGATGTTGGCGTGGATGTGGAGAAAAGGGAACACTTCTACATTGCTGGTGGGAATGCAAACTAAT
>CAUYRH010017803.1:0-10612 GCA_963574655.1 Perodicticus potto
GTAGCAGGCACCTGTAGTCCTAGCTACTTGGGAGGCAGAGGCAGGAGACTCGCTTGAGCCCAGGAATTGGAGGTTGCTGTGAGCTGTGATGCCACGGCACTCTATCCAGGGTGACAGCTTGAGTCTCTGTCTCAAAAAAAAGCTCAGTTTTGACCTGGGGCCTTGTAGCTCAGCGGCTAGGGTGCCAGGCACATACACCGGAGCTGGCAGATTCAAATCCAGCCTGGGCCTGCCAAACAACAATGACAACTGCAACCACGAAATGTCCAGGCATTGTGGCAGGCGCCTGTAGTCCGAGCTACTTGGGAGGCTGAGGCAAGAGAATCGCTTAAGCCCAAGAGTTTGAGGTGGCTGTGAGCTATGACAGCACAGCACTCTACAAAAGAACACATAGTGAGACTCTGTCTCATAAAAAATAAAAACTCAGTTTACATAGTTTTTAGTCAGATTTCCAGTTTAGAATCAGTAAGTATAGGGGAACTGTAAAGGTTTTTTGTATTTTTTTGGTTAGTTGTTTGTTTTGAGACAAGGTCTTGCTGTTTTGCCAGAGTTAGAGTTGGTGTCATCATAGCTCACTACAGCCTCAAACTCGTGGGCTCATAGCTGGGTGTTGTGGCTGAGACAAGAGAATCGCTTAAGCTTAAGAGTTGGTTGGAGGTTGCTGTGAGCTCTGACGGCACTCTACCCAGCGGAACCGCTTGAGACTCTGTCTAACAAAAAAAAACTTGTGGGGTCAAGTGATCTTCTGCCTTAGCACCCCTAGTAGCTGAGACTGCAGGCATGCATCACCACTCCTGGCTGGTTTTGTGAGCCACTGCACCCGGCCTCTTTTTTTTTTTTTTTTTATCTGTCACCCTGACTAGAGTGCCCTAGCATCATCATCATAGCTTACTGCAACCTCAAACCCTTAGGCTCAAGTGATCCTTTTGCCTCCTTTTGCCTCTCAAGCAGCTGAAACTATAGACACCCTACATAACACCCTGCTAATTTTTTCTAATCTTAGTAGAGATGGGGTTCTCACTTTTGCTCAGGCTCAGTTGTAATTGAACTCCTGAGCTCAAGCTGTTCACCGTCTAGGCCTCCTAGACTGCTAGGTTACAGGTGTGAGCCACCTTGCCTGGCCCCTCATAGAATTTTCATACGAGATTTTATGTCTGTTAGGTTAGCCGTTCCTTTTTTTTTTTTTTTTAACCCCATAGTTTTTTATGTTCTGCCACAATATTTTTATTTTTAGAAGTTGATTTTTTATTTATTTATTTATTTTTAAGTTTTTCCTCCAACCTCATGTTTTTAATGCATTGTTACTTTAAGGTACGTATGTTTGTTGCAGGTTTCTATTTTCTTTTTGCTTTTTTTTAGTGCGTGAAGTTGTGATATAATAAATAATAGCTCCTATTAGCATTTGTTCAAAAAGACAGCATAATAAACTGTTATGTACTTGAATTCATCAACCCTTTTGTAACAGGGTTAAGTGAAATTTGTATAAACTTATATAAAGAAGTTATTTTTGAGGTACAGATTATGCTGTGGAATAAAAACAAGTAATGTAGAAATATTTTCATTCAAGTGTAAATTGGCACCTATAGATTCTACCTTATGAAATAAAATGTAATGTTGTCAAAGGAAAGACTTAGAAACAGGTATCACACTTCTATAGCCCTTCAGCAATATGCCTTGGATACTGCCTGAAGGTCAGTATCTAACTGAAACACACAGCTATCACTTCTGCAAGACTTGTTTTTCATAGGAGTTATAAGAATGTAATGAGAAATTATGTTTCTTTTGATCCTTAACAGTAACTTGAAAAGATTCAAATTACTAACGTTTTTATAAGGGAATTTTTAGTAGTTACTATAATGAACATGTTGCTAAAGGGAGAACTGGTTATAGAGCATATGGGAACTCTGTATTGTCTGCAACTTTCTTGTAAATCCAAAACTATTCTTAAAATTAAAAGTTTCTTTAAATAAAAAAAGTAATACTTTAACCATAATTTAGTTTGTCAATAAATTGCTTTGAAAGTGCTAGTGGTTTTTGTTCTTCCCTTAATTGGAAGAAAAGTAATTGAAACTCTTTTCCCCCCAACCCTTTTCTAGGATTCAAGATGACCAACGAAGAACCTCTTCCCAAAAAGGTATATTTTTAAAATCAGTTTTAAGCACTTCCTTTTTTAAAAAAATACGATGGTTGAGGAGGTTATCTGTATCATTTATTTTTCACCCCCTTTCCTTTATAACAATAATAGCGTTGGGAGTATACCATGTACTCGATAGCATATCATATATATAGTATATTTTTAGTATATTTTCAGCTTTTGGAAAACTTTTATTACAATATTTTCATGATCTAGTCTTAGCCGTTAGTATATGAATGTTTCCAGCTACTTACTTATGTATAAATGATGTCGAAACATTTTGCTGTGAAATGTGAAAAGAAGAGATTATAAGTTTCTATATTATTTCTTTTTTCCCTAATTTAAAGGCCTTTGGTTATAATTTAAAATCACTTTTTTATTTTTCAGAAAACAATTACAGCTAGTTTTTAAATTGTACCGTTTCTTCTGAAGTTTTGTCTTTTTTTTTTTTCTTTTAAGGGAGAGTCTTACTTTGTCAACAACCTTGGTAGAGTGCCGTGCTATCTTAGCTCATAGCAACCTCAAACTCTTGGCTTCAAGTTATCCTCTTGCCTCAGTTGCCCAAATAGCTGGGAATACAGGCACCCTCCACAATGCCTGGCTTTTTTTTTTCGAGTCGGGGTCTTACTCTTGCTCAGGCTGGTCTCAAAACTCAGCTTAGGCAATCCACGCATTTTAGCCTTCCAAGTGCAGGGATTGCAGGCATGAGCCGGACCTGAAGTTTTGTTTTAGCATTAGTTTCTTTCTTTGTTCTACATTTCTTCCTTAATTCAGTTTAGTAACTATTACACACTGTGTTAGAAAAGAAGTAACATAGTTTCTAGGAGGAATTTGTGATTGAGTTGTGAAAATAGGACTGGTACTTACTAAACAATATTTAAGTGGAGAATTTAGATAATATGTTACAGAAATTTCTTAGTTATAGAGTCATGGTCCATAAAATGAATAAAGGATTGTACTGGTCGTTAGTATCTTGAAAATTACTGAGTGCTTTCTCTACTATTTTATGGATTAATTACAACTTAAAACTTTTTATGGGAAAAAGATTTTAAGTATTCTATGAGGCCTTAATTTTATGGTAAGTAGGAGAGAGGTACCTAATCTTTATAATCTTCATTTGGTATAGAGAATTTGTTCAGTATTTCTCAATTTCTGAAGCAATTTCAGCCTATGCCTCATTTTTTTTTTTTTAACTTATTTGGAAATAATTAGAGATTCGCAGGAAGTTGCAGGAAAATGTACTGGGAGGTTGTTTGTACCATTGAGCCTCTTTCAGTGTTAACATCTTTTTATAACTATCAAACATCTTGAATAGCAACAATATGAAAAAGGGAAAGTGATACTAGTGTAATCCTCAGAACTTACTCAGATTTATCAGTGAGCACTCTGTATGTAGCTCTGTGAAGTTTTATCACATGTATAGCTTTGGGTAACCACCGCCCATCAAGGGACATATCTGAGCTCTCACTGCAAGGCTCCTTTGTGTTACTTTTATAGTCCCATTCACTCACCCCCTCCCCATCCCAAAACTTTGGCAACCATTGATCTCTTCTCCATTTCTGTAACTGTTATTTCAGAGTGTTGTATAAATAAAAGCATGTAGTATGTATCCTTTTCAAAACAAACTTTTTTACTCGGTATAATTTCCTTGAGTTTTATTCA
This sequence comes from Perodicticus potto, assembly GCA_963574655.1. NCBI lineage: Eukaryota > Metazoa > Chordata > Mammalia > Primates > Lorisidae > Perodicticus > Perodicticus potto. The sequence continues at coordinate 3,797 of CAUYRH010017803.1, forward strand.
AGTTGTTTTATGTCTGTTTCTTTTTATTGCTGAACAGTATTCCATGGTGTTGATGTAACGTAATTTAATCATTCACCTATTATAAATAAAGTTGCTGGGATATTTTCATTTCTTTGGATGCTTAAAGAGTGCAACTGCTGGGTCCTATGGCACATCCTTTTTTTTTTTTCTTTGAGACAGAGTCTCTCCCTGGTTAGAGTGCGGTGGCATCATAGCTCACAGCAACCTCAAACTCTTGGGCTTAAGCAATCCTCTTGCCTCAGCCTCCTGAGTAGCTGGGACTATGGGCATGGGCCACAGTACCCAGCTAGTTTTTCTGTTTTAAGTAGAGGTGGGATCTCACTCTTGCTCAGACTGGTCTCAAACTCCTGAGCTCAAACAATCCACCCACCTTGGCCTAGAGTGCTAGGATTCCAGGCATGAACCACCTCACCTGGCTGGCACATCTTTTTTGTAGAGACAGAGTCCCACTTTATTGCCCTCGGTAGAGTGCCGTGGCGTCACACAGCTTACAGCAACCTCCAAACTCCTGGGCTTAGGCAATTCTCTTGCCTCAGCCTCCCAAGTAGCTGGGACTACAGGTGCCCGTCACAATGCCTGGCTATTTTTTTTATTTGTTGCAGTTTGGCTGGGGTCAGGTTCAAACCCACCACCCTCGGTACATGGGCCCGGTGCTCTACCCAGTGAGCCACAGGCGCCACCCGGCACATCTATTTCTAATTTTAAAAGAAACTGCCAGACTTTTTCAGAGCAGCAATATCATTTTATATTCTCACCAGCAGTGGATGAAAGTTCAGTTTCTCTTGACTCCTTACTAGCATTTGGTATTGCTACTAATTCTTACTATTTTAGCTATTCTAATCAGAATATAGTGATAATTTTAGTGGGGTTTTAATTGTATTTCCCTAATGATGATTCCCATTGTTAAGATACTAAATAGTTTACTTGTTTAAACTTACTTACAGTAAGATTTTTTTAAAAGAAACAATAATACTTACTGAGCCGGGTAGATCTCATGCTGTAGAGATGTGTATAGGATTCAGTGTAGAGCTTTAGGGAGAAACTTGATATGTGTGTCTTCAGGAAGAGCACTGAGTTTATGTTGTATTTTTCATTATAGGTTCGACTGAGTGAGACAGACTTCAAAGTTATGGCGCGAGATGAGTTAATTTTAAGGTAAAATATTCTTTTATCCAAAAGAAAGTCTTTCTGAAAAACATATTGTGACTTTGTACTATAATGTTTGTCTTTAGGACGAATATTGTGTTTGTTATTTTATTTATTTATTTATTTTGAGACAATCTCAAGCTGTCACCCTGGGTAGAGTGCAGTGGCATCACAGCTCACAGCAACCTCAAGAGCTTAAGCGATTCTCCTGCCTCAGCCTCCCAAGTAGCTGGGACTACAGGCACTGTCACAACGCCTGGCAAATTTTCTTTTTGGGGGCGGCGGGGGGGTTGTAGTTGTCGTTGTTTGGCAGGCCTGGGCTGTCTTTGAACCCACCAGCTCTGGTATATATGGCTGGTGCCCTAGCCGCTGAGCTACAGGCTCCGAGCCTATTTTATTTTATTTTTGAGACAGAGTCTCAAGCTGTCGCCCTGGGTAGAGTGCTGTAGCATCATAGCTCACAGTACCCTCCAAGTCCTGGGCTCTTGCCTCACTTTTTCTATTATTAGTAGAGATAGGGTCTCGTTTTTGCTCAGGTTGGTCTCAAACTCATGAGCTCAAGCTATCCACCTGCCTCAGCCTCCCATAGTAGCTAGGAGGATTATAGGCAAGAGATACCACGCCCGGCAGGAATATTGTTTTTAATATTAATATGTCCTTAAATCATTCATGTACTTTCTGCGGCCTATTTCTTCATTATATGAATAGTGAGGAAAACAGCACTTTTAAGAACTATAGCACTAGGTGGGATAACTTCTAGAGTAACAAGTAGTCTGAATTTCTTTCTTCTCAGACAGCCAAGATGTTCAGATGTGCTACTTGGGTAGCGTTTGTACTTAATGTAGAACTTGATATGGGGAAATACCCTGTTCTCAGGAAGCTTTCAGTTTAACAAATATATAGGCTGACTATGTAGTTTTTACTTTATGAGTTAAGCTTTTTTTTTGTGACAATCTCACTGTGTCGCCCTCAGTAGAGTGCTGTGGCGTCACATCTCACAGCAACCTCAAACTCTTGGGCTTAAGCGATTCACTTGCCTCAGCCTTCCCAAGTAGCTGGGACTTCAGGCGCCTGCCACGAGGCCCAGCTTTTTTTTTTTTTTTTCCCTCTGGTCGTAGTTGTCATTTGGCAGGCCCAGGCTGGTTTTGAACCTGCCAGCTCCAGTATATGTGGCTGGCGCCCTAGCTGCTGAGCTACAGGCACTAAGCCAAGTTTGGCATTTAAAAAAAATTTTATAATCCTGGCTTGGCGCCTGTAGCTCAGTGGCTAGGGCGCCAGCCATGTACACCAGAGGCGGCAGGTTTGAACCCAGCCCGGACCTGCCAAACAACAATGACAACTACAACCAAAAAATAGCTGGGCGTTGTGTGGGAGGCTTCTGTAGTCCCAGCTACTTAGGAGGCTGAGGCAAGAGAATCGCTTAAGCCCAAGAGTTTGAGGTTGCTGTGAGCTGTGTCGCCACAGCACTCTACCCAGGGTGACAGCTTGAGACTCTTCTCAAAAAAAAAAAAATTGTAATCCTAAAAGATGCACTTCTAATTATGGAAGAAATATATTATTTACTAATGAAGTGAAGTTATTCTTTGTGAGAGTGATTTTGTCCAACTCATTTAACTTAATGTTCTTTATTTTCTCATCTGTATGTTGAAAGGGTTAGGTTAGATTATTTTTAAAGGTTACTTTTAGTTCTGAATATTGGTGCTTATCTTGTAAATTGTCTTACAAAAGCAGATAGTCAAGTATAGTGTAATAGTATTTTTTTTAAATGTACAAGAAATCTATAATTTAAGTATAGTCTTTGTCTTTTATTATGGTTAGTTTCTTACATAAAAACTTTATAAAAATAAGTATTTTTCAGGGTAGCCATTGGAAGGTCATCAAACTCTGCTTTTTCTAGAAATTTCAAGGAATTTGTATTTGGAGAACTGAGCAAATTTAATAGGCTGAAAGTGGGCAGTAGGAAAGGTGTTTTATAAGCTGGGGAGACCTAGATGACATACTTCTTTATATCCTAGTGTGTGATAATTTCCCACCTCTGCTTGTACTTAACTATTCCATTGTCGATATGCTCTTTATCTTCTTTGCCATACTTTATCTCCCTGCACGTAAAATTTAAATCCTCAGTATTCTAGAATACTTGTAACTCTCTACTGCTAAGGTAGATAACTTGCCTGTGATAAACTATCACTCACTCATATGTTACTGAAGGGATTTTTTTTTTAGTACTTTTGATATGGTAACACTTCACCTTTTCTCTGTGATCCTTTTTTTTTTTTTAAGACGGTCTTACTTTGTCGCCCTCTGTAGAGTGCTGTGCTATCATAGCTCACACAACCTCAAACTCTTGGGCTCAAGCGATTCTCTTGTCTCAGCCTCCCAAGTAGCTGGGACTACAGGCACCCTCCACAATTCCTGGTTATTTTTAGAGATGAGGTCTCGCTCTGGCTTAGGCTGGTCTCAAACCTGTGAGCTCAAGCAATCCACCCACCTTGGCCTCCCAGAATGCTAGGATTATAGGCATGAGCCACTGCACCTGGCCATAAATAATGGTTCTTCATAGCCTCCACAGAAGACTTTTCTTCATCCCTAAACATTTGTCATTGTCCTATGTCATAGAGGCCATAAAAAATGACACGGTTTTGGTGAAGGTATGTCAGGTTGGTATTAGGAATTTTTGTTTATTACATTGTAATATTAATCTCATAGGAAGCCTATTTTTAAGATTGTAAATATTTTCCTAAAAGCGAATTGTAGTTAACTGTAACTAAGGAGCACTTTGAAAACATGGCTCTTAAGTAAGCAGACATTCAGGGCAGGGTACTCTCCATTACAAGTTGTTTAAACATAAGACTGGGAAAATAGGCCAGAATGGTGGATCATGCCTGTAATACTAGCAGTTTGGGAGGTCTTGGTGGGAGGATCACTTGAGACTGGGAGTTCACGTTTACAGCTGGCTGTGATTACGCCACTGCACTGCATGCAGCCTAGGTGACAGAACTAGACCCTATCTCTTAAAAGAGAGAGAGCGAGCTGGAAAATCTTTATTGCTTGTCGCTATGAGTTGTAGTGGTATATGTATGTGAGAGAGTCACTTTGTTTTTTGTTGTTTGTTTTTTACAAAAGAAGCTTTAGCCCCATGTAATTAGGCACTTGTTCGTTTGTTTGTTTAGCAGGCCTGGTCCAGATTTGAACTCGGCCAGCCCTGGTGCAGGGGGCTGGTGCTCTAACCATTGAGCAACAAGTGCTGAGCAGGCACTTTTATATGCTTTTTTGTTTTCGGTGAACAGCATATTTGAAAGCAGTAGTAGGTTTTTGATTCTGCTTCTGTAATTCAGGCATTGTCCTGAGCATCAGTGATAACAGAATGAATCTAGGGTGTGGTTTCACCCAGGGAAACATGCTTGGCGTGTTCTTAACTGAGAATAATTTGTGTTTATATCTCCTTTTACCTGTTTCCTATGAAATGGGAAAGAATAATGAAGGACAAATTTATTATTAGTTAAATTACAGTTGTAATTATCTCAGTAGCCGGGCTTTGTGGCGGGCACCTGTAGTCCCAGCTACTTGGGAGGCTGAGGCAAGAGAATCACTTTAGCCCAAGAGTTTGAGGTTGCTGTGAGCTGTGATACCATCTCATTCTATCCAGGGTGACATAGTGAGACTCTGTCTCAAAAAAAAGAAAAAAAATTGATAATCTCAGGATTAAAAAGCAGAATTCATTCTCAGGAATTCTATAAGTTTTTTGGGGTATGATTTTTGGGTAGTTTATTTAATAAAAGCATTTTCAACGGAACTAATATATGGATTTATTTTTGTACTAGATGGAAACAATATGAAGCATATGTACAAGCTTTGGAGGGCAAGTACACAGATCTTAATTGTAAGTATGAATTTTAACTTTCTAAAGACTATGAATAGTCTCCTTTTAGATTGTTGTTACAAACATGGAATAATTGATTTATTAAATCAAATGCTTAAGCTTAAGCTCACACATTTTATTTATAAGAGGTATGTCTAGGCCATGTGTTATATAAAGATGAATGAGACAGTCTCTATTGAGGAGTTCTCAGTGAAGAGGATAGACATGTAATAATCGCACCATTCTAGCAAAATTATGTGCAAGGTTCTGACAGAGTATAGGTAGGATAAATAATAACTACTTGAAACTCTTCTTTATCTATTCCTAACCCCTTCTAGGTAGGAATTTGAATTGAAGCATGAGTTTAGTCTAAAAGAAAGATATATAGAAACAACCAATGATAGATACATGAGAGCTTAAATTAAAACATTAGGATAGGCTCGGCGCCTGTGGCTCAACAAGCTAAGGTGCCAGCCACGTACACCTGAGCTGGCGGGTTCGAATCCAGCCCGGGCCCACCAAACAACAATGACAGCTGCAGCCACAAAATGGCCAGGCGTTGTGGCGGGCGCCTGTAGTCCCAGCTACTTGGGAGGCGGAGGCAGGAGACTTGCTTGAGCCGAGGAGTTGGAGGTTGCTGTGAGCTTGATGCCACGGCACTCCATCCAGGGTGATAACTTGAGGCTCTGTCTCAAAAAAAACCAAAAACATTAGGATATAACTATATATTTACAGATCATTTCAAACCTGCTATAAATAATACCAACATAGTTTATGATTGTAAACCATTTTTGTCACTTTGCAGAGAGTTGAATAACATACTGTTTGAGAGTATGAAAACTATATGTGGGCTCGGTGCCCATAGCTCAGGGGTTAGGGTGCTGGCCATATACACTGAGGCTGGCAGGTTCGAAACCAGCCCGGGCCAGCTAAACAATGACAACTGTAACAAAAAAACAGCTGGGCACTCTGGCAGGCGCCTGTAGCCCCGCTACTTGGGAGGCTGAAGCAAGAGAATCCCTTAAGCCCGGGGGTTTGAGGTTGGTATGAGCTGTGACTCCACGGCCCTATACCAAGGGCGATATATTGACACTCTGTCTAAAAAAAAAAAATTGTATATTGTTTTTTTAGTTCAGAAAGCTTAATACCATGAAGTTATAATAATTATATGACTATGTTACAATCTACACAAATTGTGAACATTATGAAAGTTTACAATACTAATTATCCATGCAGTTATTGCTGTTTTTATATTGCATAGATTAAAAATTATTAATTGGGATTTTGTGAATACTGTGTAATATAAACAAATGCAGATAATGCCGTTTCCTGTGTTCTTTTTGGGACAAATGAAACTATAAAAATATAATTCTGCCTAGTACTGTATTGGATAATTGTGGAGCACCGTAATCTGCTCTTATGACTAGAAACAAATATCCTTATCACATAAGCGGTTAGTATGGAAACATTAAAGACTTGGAATTTTTTTACCCTAGTTTTTGTTACTCTCACCAGAGGTAGTTAGAATTATCTTTTAATTAGTCCAGTTTGATCTTGAAATTACATTTACAATGTTTGGCTTTTTTTTCTTTTAAACATCAGCCAATGACGTAACTGGCTTAAGGGAGTCTGAAGAAAAACTAAAGCAACAACAGCAGGAGTCTGCGCGGAGGGAAAACATCCTTGTAATGAGACTAGCAACCAAGGAACAAGAGATGCAAGAGTGTACTGTAAGTATTTCACGTTGTAAAAGTCTTTAATTGAAAAATTGGTTTTTAATCCATATTATT
>CAUYRH010017807.1:0-24737 GCA_963574655.1 Perodicticus potto
TTTTTTTTTTTTTTTTTGAGACAGAGCCTCAAGCTGTCACCCTGGATAGAGTGCCATGGCATCACAGCTCACAGCAACCTCCAATTCCTGGGCTCAAGCGAGGCTCCTGCCTCTGCCTCCCAAGTAGCTGGGACCACAGGCGCCCGCCATAACACCCGGCCATTTTTTGGTTGCAGCCATCATTGTTGTTTGGCGGGCCCGGGCTGGATTTTTTTTTGAGACTGAGCCTCAAGCTGTCACCCTGGATAGAGTGCCATTGCATCACAGCTCACAGCAGCCGTCGTTGTTTGGCAGGCCTGGGCTAGATTTGAACCCGCCAGCTCAGGTGTACGTGGCTGGCACCTTAGCCCGTTGAGCCACAGGCGCCGAGCCAAATCAAGATCTTATTTCCATATAAACAATTCTCACATACCAGCTTCCTTCTTCAGATACCACATAACAACTGCATTTTTTGGAAGAATATGCTTTCCTACTTCCATAAAATCTCAAGTCAGAATGTAAATATTTTTATTATTGATCAGTGATAACTGGATGCTATAAAATAGGCTGGTAGTATTAGTGACGCAAGTTTCTTAGGAAAATATTAAAAATTAAGGACCTGGACACTTTTGATATTCACAGAGATAAGATTATTATAAACTAGAATAAAAATTGTAGAGAATGAGCAGTCACTGAGGTAAACTACAAATCAAAAAAAAAATTCTGTGATTCTACTTTGCTTTTTTCACAACTTCAATTATGTTGCAAATTATTTTGTGAAGGAAGCAAATAAATTTAAAATGTATCATCATAATCTTGAACTAAGTCGATGGAAACCTGGAAATCAAATTTTTTTTTTCTTGCACATAGAGGCAGTTACTATAGCTAAACAGCTAGAAAAAGGGGAAAGTCAGCAATTTTTAATTTATCATTTTAATAAATGTCAAAGAATATTTACATGGAGAAATACAATGTTAAGTGAAAAACTATATGTATAGGCGAGGTATAGGGGCTCACGCCTGTAATCACAGCACTCTGGGAGGCAAAAGCTCAGGAGTTTGAGACCAACCTGAGCAAGAGCAAGACCCTGTCTCTAAAAATAACTGGGTGTTGTAGTGGTCTCCTGTAGTCCCAGTTACTTCAGAGGCTGAGGCAAGAGGAGCTCTTGAGCCCAAGAGTTTTAGGTCGCTGTGAGCTATGACACCACAGTACTCTACCTAGGGCGAGGGAGTGAGACTCTTGTCTAAAAAAAAAGAAAGGAATAAAAACTACCCGTACAAAAGGACACTAAACAGTAACCAGAAGCTGGGGGTGGCACCTGTGGCTCAAAGGAGTAAGGCGCTGGCCCCACGTGCTGGAGGTGGCGGGTTCAAACCCAGCCCCAGCGAAAAACCGCAAAAACAAAAAAACAAACAAAAAAAAACAGTAACCAGAAGCTGTATGAAAAAATAAAGATCTCAGTAGAGCTAAATATATTAATATTACTAAAATATCAGCACTACCCAGAGCAATGTACAGATTCACTACAATTCCCATCAAAATCTCAGTGAGATATTTTGCAGAATGGAAAAGCCCATCCTAAAACTTCTGTGGAATCTCAAGGGACCTGTACCCCAGTGGCCAAAACAATCTTGAAAAAGAAGATCAAAGCTAGAGGACGCACTTCGATTTCAACTTACCACAAACGTATAATAGTCAAAGCAATATGGTACCAGCATAAAGATACACGCAGACCAATGGGATAGAATTTAGAGCTTAGTAATAAACCTTCACCTATATGGTCAAATGATTTTTACGAGAGTACCAAGACCATTCAATGAGGAAAGGATAGTCTTCAACAGTGGCATTAGAAAACTGGATATCCATATGTGAAATGATGAAGTTGGACCCTTACCTAACACTACATACCAAAATTAACTCATGGGTCTATGACCTAAAAACTATACAACTCTTAGAAGAAAAACTTTTTTTTAAAGACGGAGTCTCACTCTATCACCCTCAGTAGAGTGCTGTGGCATCACACAGCTCACAACAACCTCCAACTCCTGGGCTTAGGCGATTCTTTTGCCTCAGCCTCCCGAGTAGCTGGGACTACAGGCACCCGTCAGAATACTCATCTATTTTTTTTGTTGCAGTTTGGCCAAGGCCTGGTGCAAACCTGCCACCCTCAGTATATGGGACCAGCGCCCTACCCACTGAGCCACAGGCACCACCCCAGAAGAAAAACTTTAAGACATTAGATGGCAGTGATTTCTTGGATATGATACCAAAGGCACAGCAGCAAAAGAAAAAATAGACAAATTAGACTTCATAAAAAATTTTCAAATTTGTGTGTCAAAAGATAATAGTAAAAAACCCACAAAATGGGAGAAAATATTTGCAAATCATATCTAATAGTGGATTGATACCTAGAATATACAGAGAACTCCTCAAATTCAATAATTAGCCAGAAAGCCATTTTTGATTCAAAAATGGGCAAAGGTCTTGAATAGACATTTCTCCAAAATTATACAGATAACAAATAAAAACATGAAAAGATGCTCACTATCACTAATCCTTAGGAAAATGCAAATCAAAAACTACAGTGAGGTATACCACCTCACACCTATCATGATGGCTAGTATCGAAAAGGCCAGAAAATAACAAGTGTTAGAGAGGAGGATATGGAGACATTGGAACCCTTGTGCACTATTGGTGGCAATGAAAAATGTTGTGGAAAACAGTATGCTGATTCCTCAAAAAATTAAAAGTAAAATTACCATATGATGCAGCAGTTCTGCCTCTGGGAGTATACCCAAAAGAATTGAAAGCAAGGTCGTGAGATATTTGTATGGCCATGTTCATAGCATTATTCACAATGGTTCAAACATAGAAGCAACACTAGTGACCATCAACAGATAAATGGATATGCAAAATGTGGTGTGTATATGTGTGTGTGTATGTGTATATACATATATACTTATATGTACATGTACACAATGGAATATTACTCAACCTTAAAAAGGAAGGAAATTCTGACATATGCTACAGCAAGCATAGTTGAACCTTGAGAAGATTCTGTTAAAAGAAATAAGCCAAATATAAAAGGATACATACTATATGGGTAGTCAAAGCCATAGAGACAACTGAGTGCTATGGTATGCACCTGTAGTCCCAGCTCCTCAGGGGCTGAGACAGGCTGAGACAGGAGGATTGCTTGAGAGTAGGAGTTCACGACCAGCCTGGACACCATAGTGAGACCCTGTTTCTTAAAAAAATTATAAATATGGGTGGTAGGATGATGGTTACCAGGAGCTGGACAGATAGGGGAATAGGAGTTTAATGGGTACAGAGTTTCAGTTTTACAAGATGAGAAGAGTTACGGAGATGGATGATGGTTATGGTCACACAACATTATGTATGTATCTAATACTACTGAACTATACCCTGAAAAGTGGTTAAGAATGTAAATTTGATATGTGTTTTACCACATTAAAATAACTTTTGAAACCATACTGTAGTATGATCCTGATGTTACCTGTTTAAAGTTATGTTTAAAATGAGAAGGAAATAACCGTTATCTCTGTATGGGATAGAGTGCTGTGGCATCACAGCTCACAGCAACCTCCAATTCCTGGGCTCAAGCGAGTCTCCTGCCTCTGTCTCCCAAGTAGCTGGGACCACAGGCGCCCTCCAGAACGCCCGGCCATTTTTTTTTTTTTTTTTTTTTTGGTTGCAACCGTCATTGTTGTTTGGCGGGGCCGGGCTGGACTCGAACCTGCCAGCTCAGGTGTACGTAGCTGGCGCCCTAGCCCATTGAGCCATGGGCGCCGAGCCTCTGTATGATATTTTAAATTTTCCTTTATACTTAAAACTTCCCCAAATTTTGTCTACATATTGTTTTTATTATCAGAAAAAGATAACTTTTTAAATATAGAGGCATAAAAATTTAAAAATATGACAAGTTAGTAAGAAAGAGAGAATTTTCTACTTAATGAGATTTTCTTGTCTGTTGGGCGTCCTTTTCTGCTTCCTAGAATCATTTTAGTGACCAAAGAAGTCTTTTCCAGGCAAATCATTTTGCCTTACTTGTCTACTGACTTTTTTAGGTGAAAGAGACACTATTGCGTTTGATACGTGTTGCTTTACCCATGGTCCCGACACGTTCACCCTGACCAATCTTTGTCCCTTTACCGTCCCCACTTAACAGCTTGCAATTACAAGGCAACTGGCATTGTCATAGCAAAGTCTGCAGCTTCAGAGCAAAGCTGAATCAACTGGCTTAGTTGTCCACCTCTGCTAAACTAAATGGCACAGCCATCTCTATTCCTTGTTCCCTTTGTTATTTCCTTAGTAACTGTAAATCAGCACCTGATACTACAGGAAGGATTCTGCATTTTTATGTCTCTGAAATTTGGATGGCAAATTATAATCTTACAATTATAATTGTCAGAAATTTTTCCTTTTTACTGGTTCATAAAATAACTATATCTTATAGTTTTAGCATTACTGAATCAAGAAAAATGGGTGTTTCTGCATATAATAAAACAGCAAGGAAAAGGAAGAAAAAGAATACCTGCTAGTGGCTTGGCGCCTGTGGCTCAGTGGGCTAAGGCGCCAGCCACGTATACCTGAGCTGGCGGATTCGAATCCAGCCCGGGCCTGCCAAACAACCAGCTGCAACCAAAAATTGGCCGGGCGTTGTGGCGGGCGCCTGTAGTCCTGGCTACCTGGGAGGCGAAGGCAGGAGGCTCGCTTGAGCCCAGGAATTAGAGGTTACTGTGAGCTGGGATGCCACGGCACTCTCTCCAGGGTGACAGCTTGAGGCTCTGTCTCAAAAAAAAAAGAATACCTGCTAGACTAGTACTTCCTATAAATAAATGGTTAATGTCTTTCTTTCTGTTCTACAGTATTTGTGCAGTGAAGGAAGGTTTGTTATAATTATTTTATTATAGAGGAAAGAAGTTTGGGCTTTTAATAACAAATTAAAAGTTAGCCCTGCGTGCATACACATTGAGGTAGAGGGAAAAGTTGGACTTTTAAGGGCAGCACCTGTGGCTCAGTGGGTAGGCCACTGGCCCCATATACTGAGGGTAGCGGGTTGAAACCCAGCCCCGGCCAAACTGCAATAAAAAAAACAGCTGGGCATTGTGGCGGGCACTTGTAGTCCTAGCTACTCAGGAGGCTGAGGCAGGAGAATCGCACAAGCCCAGGAGTTGGAGGTTGCTGTGAGCTCTGTGAGCTCTGTCTCTACAAAAAGTAATCTTGGACTTTTCAGAATATTAGCCAAACCATTACTTTCTATTTGAAAAGCATGGCTATAAACCAAATTGTTATTATTTAATATTAATTGGATAGCAAGTGCAGGTTGGTGCTGACTCCTCATATCCTCCATCCTTGGCCAGAAAAGGGCATACTCAGGTGGTCTGCCTTGTGTTACTATAAAGAGAAAAAGACAACCTTGTGATCGACAACTAAAATGGCTTTTGCATTGTGAATATGGGTCAGAGCTTTCACTGTGGCTTACGAGCACTCAATTGTAATTAATAAGAAAGAGGCTGATAATGACTGCCTTGTATCCTTAAGATGCATTACCTAGGCTAAAAGAAAATCTCACATTAGCTCTATAACTATGTAAGGCTTGAGATTTCTCTAGCTATTTATTATCATTTATAAATTACTCCTGGGTCTCTCAGTGCTGGTATCATGTATTTGCTGGAAGGCTTGCAACCATGGAGTCAGCAGAGAGATCCAAGGAGAGGGATGAAAGGGTGGTTTGTCATGCTGCAGTGCTATACTTTCATTCATCTTACACATCCCCTTTCCTGTTCCTGTACCTGCAGTGAAGCTGCCGCCCATGCTGTCGCCACCCTGGCTGAAGCCACCTTACAAGGCGGGGGACAGATTGTCTTGTCTGGGGAAACCGCAGCAGCCGTTGGAGCACTTACTGGAGTCCAAGATGCTAATGGTAAGAGAGCATAAATATTTTATTGAATTTCTTCCCTGTTTCCACTTAAACCTTCCTGATAAGACTGGCAACAAACTCTTCAGAAAGAGGTTGAACCTTGGTTTGAGTTTTTCCTATTTGTAAGTATTTCATGCCTAGGAGTATTCTAGGAGCCTCTGATTCCTTTCACTAGAAAAAGGCTTAGGCATCTCCTGAAAGAAAATGCCATGATGATGGCTACCTATTGAAATTTTACTTAAAAAGTGATTATTTTGCTGTGATAAGACTTGCTGAGAGGCATTTAAAATTTGCTGTTAGGTGCATTTTGTTCTTTACTCTCTCATGGGGTGGGTTAATCAGTGTCCTTTCTTGTAGCAGGGACTCTTCTTGTGGAGGAGTGCATCATGGTAGGGTAGAGTGTTGTGATTACCTCCAGAAAGGCACTACTGTCTTTCCTGTCCACAGGGTCAGGCTGCAGCATGTGAGGAAGGCACTTTTTTGTGGTTGGTACTGTGGGTTATGCTTCCTGTTATATGTGACCTGACAAAAGTCTTCTGGATTTCGCCAATATCATGCCACCATCCCTACCCTTCTTCCCCAGCTCTTTTACTTCCTGAATATTGGTGAATATCTCAAATAAACAAAAGGGATAATGTTCATAGAAATGTGGTAGCAAAAATGTACAGCTCCAGTGGATCCAGCTTTTAGGGAAGAACCTTAGAAATCTGAATCAAAGAGGAAGACCAGCCCTGTTCTGAGATACTCTGTATGATTGTTTCTTAGACTTTAAAAAATAGTATATACTTAGATAATTAAGCAGGACAAATTAAATACTCTATAGTTTTTTGGAAATCGTTGCTTAAAAGTCCTAGAAAGAAGGACTGGACGTGGTGGCCCACACCTGTAACCCTAGCTCTCTGGGAGGCCGAGGCAGGTGGATTGTCTGAGCTCACAAGTTCGAGACAAGCCTGAGCCAGAGTGAGACCCCATCTCTAAAAATATCCAGGTGTTCTGGCAGGTGCCTGTAGTCCCAGCAGCTTGGGAGGCTGAAGCAAGAGAATCACTCTAGCCCAAGAGTTTGAGGTTGCTGTGAGCTATATAACGCCACAGCACTCTACCAAAGGTAACAAAGACTCTGTCTCAAAAAAAAAAAAAAAAAGAAAGAAAGAAAGAAAGAACGTCCTGAAAAGAGGATAGATAAATAACATATTTTCTTTAGACAAAAAGTTCCTTAATGGCATTAGTGGCTGAAAGAAAAGTTCTTGGCACGCTTTTGGAGGTAGGCCTCTAAAAACTAAATATACTGTTAATTGGGAAAGTCTCTGAAGAAGTAGGAGGAAACAAAGTACTTCTCTCTCTTCAGAGAAGAAATACATAGGATATTCAGAGAACCATTGTGGCTTCTGAGAATCATTTTCCAACCAGAGCCCCCCAAAATTCCATACTAAAATACAGCCTTTTTTTTCTGTAGGGCTAGGTGCTTTCATAAACTAACCTAAATCAAGGCAGAGTTGATCTTAGTCACAATGCTGCAGGATAAAGGGCATCTTATAACCATGCATATTCAGGATGAAGTGGACCATAGGTAGAATTAAGGAAAACCTCTCTGTAACAAGAAGCCTACCCCTGTTTTCTTACCTTTTTTTATATCCCTCGTGGTAATTCTGATCTACCCTGAAAAATGGGAAGGATATCTGGCTAGGTGGCGTTCTCCTAAAGTATAATTCACACTTTGGAACTGTGGTCTTGGTAGGAGACTTTGTTATCCATTCTAATCAACTTGACATATTCCGGAGAGATCAGACTGCTTTACAGTACTGACTCCTCTCCAGTGTCAGATGAATGAATTTATGTTAGGTCTAAAGACCCTCTGGGTTTCTAGCCAAGTGGTCCTGTTCAGCCATACAATAAAGTTGGACTTCATCCACTGCTGTTAATCACTCAAAGCCACCTCTTTTCAGTAGCCTTGGGTTGTTAGAATCAGTTGGTGTGATTTCATGTTGTTGGCTGCATTTGCGATAATTCTGGTTTATATCCTAAAAGCCAGTTCCTCTAGAGCAGACAGGCCCTAGTTTGTGACTGTCAACACTTGCTCAACTCAGGCCTGAAGATTTGGAGCTATTCCTTGTCAGTACAACTTTTCCATATTTAATCAAAGCCTTGACTTGTGCTTTATCGCAGCAATTTTAGGCAAAGGCCAATCATTTTATCTGCCCATAGGAATCCAGAGAATGAATCTAATATTGTAAATCTTTTTTTTTTTTTTGCATCAGGGTCTTGCTCTATTGCTCATAGCTCTCTTCAACCTCAAACTCCTGGGCTCAAGTGATCCTTCAACTTAAGCCTCCTGAGTAGCAGGGACTACAGGTCAGCCCCAGCATACCCAGCTATTTTTTTTTTTTTTTAAGAGATAAAGTCTGGCTATGTTGCCCAGGCTGGTCTTGAATTCCTGGCCTCAATTGATCCTCCCATCTTGGCCCCCCAAGGATTATAGGGTGATCTTAGGATTACAGGTGTGAGCCACCACACCCAGCTGAATCTAATATTAGATATTATCCAAATAATTCTGAGATTCCATCCATCTTCTAACATTTTTACCCAGAGTGTTATAGGATTTACTCTGGGACTAGAACCACATTATTCCCACTTAATCAGAAGATTTAATATCTGTCTAGACTTGTAGGGGTTCTCTTTTCATCATTCTTTCAGATTAAGTGTTGTTGCCAGTGTTTGTCACTTCTATAATAACAAGCTTATGGTATCTGCCAGTAGGCCAAATGTGTTTTTGTGTGTGTGTGTGTGTTTTTAAATCAGGTAGAACTAGATAGTAGCAGAACAAGGTGCCTTTTGTTGGCATAAAACTAACATGGAAATGGACACTACTGAGAAAAATTGCATTCCATATTTCAGAGTATGATTTCAATAAAAAGTACAGCTAGCAGATGACTCTTCTAAGAGCAATTTCATATTGTTCAGGCCTAAAGCAGAGTTTGTGGGATGGACTTAGCAGGGATGAAAGAATGAGCTTAGAAGAAGACAGTAACCCGTGGGGTGACTGGGCGGGGGAGGCTACAGGGGATGGTGTTTCTCAAGGTAAAGACAATTAATGACCCATGCATGGCAGAAGTTTAAATTCCAGGTCACCAGGGCAGACCTGACGAAAATGTTGCGCCCTGCAGCTCTGCACCCCGAGGACTTTAAGAGGTCATCTTATTTGTTCCCTTTCACTGGGCCTCAGAATCCCTGTGCTCCAGAACTCTTGGCCTGCAGGACCAGCGAATACAGGCATTTATGTGGGCTTGAGGAGCTCCTTGTGAAGTGCCTTTCACCTCTCACCCAGACCTCGACACCCACTGTTAGCAAGCCTCAGAGGACCAGGCCTGCAGACCTTTTCCTTCCTTCCTATTGCAGCAAAAATAATGAAAGATAAGATAAGAATTATATTAGCACTTGGCCACCTCAGAAATGCTCTGAGATCTTATCACAGATTCACACAGCTATCTTTCATTTCTAAAAACTACATGGAGGAAAACAAAACAGATAACTGAAGTTCACAAATAATCAAGCCTCTTACCAGAGGTGCTAAGAAAGTATCAGTATTTACTAAAGTAACTGATACTCTTTTCTAATGATACCACCAGAGAAAAAGGGGGATATACACAGCCTTTGCTGGAGTGTTTTTTTTTTTCTTTTTTGGTGCTGATTATAAAAATCATCTATGGGTGTGGAGTGCAGTGGCTGACACTTGTAATCCTAGCACTCTGGGAGGATCACTCAAGGTCAGGAGATTGAGACCAGCCTGAGCAAGAGCAAGAACCCATTACTACAAAAAATAGAAAAATTAGCCAGATGTGCAGTGATGTATACCTGTTGTCCCAGCTACTGAGGAGGCTGTGACAGGAGGATTGATTGAGGCCAGAAGTTTGAGGTTGCAGTGAGCTATGATAATGCCACTTCACACCAGCCTGTGTGACAGAGAACCTGTCTCAAAAAAAAATCATCTATAATCCCATGTTAATGACTTGAGTTTTTTTTAAACGTAGCCTTTTTTTCCTATTCATAAAAAATTTTTCGCAATCTAAATAGGATTGTGTTACAAGTACTATTTTGTAACTTATTTTGAACCATTTTTGTATCATTAATTTTTTTTTTTTTTTTTTGAGACAGAGTCTCAAGCTGTCACCCTGGGTAGAGTGCTGTGGCATCACAGCTCACAGCAACCTCACACTCCTGGGCTCAAGGGATTCTCTTGCCTCAGCCTCCCAAATAGCTGGGACTACTGGCACCCATCACAACGCCCAGCTATTTTTTTTGGCCCGGGCTGGATTCGAACCTGCCAGCTCCAGTGTGTCTGGCACCCTAGCCGCCTGACCTATAGGTGCCGAGTGATCATTAAATTTTTTTAAAAGATCATTTTAATGCTTGGTACTATTTTATTATCTTGTCTATAATTAGCCAATCCCCTGTTATTAATAATTAAGGTTATTAATAATTTGTACAATAAAAATAATACTATGTATACAAAATATTGCCCACACCTTTGCTGTCTACTCTGCCTTGCCCATACTCACCTATGTGTTGAACAAGGCTGGAGAACCTGCTTTTTTACCCCTCACCAGCACTAAATTAATAAATCAGTATTAATCGGCATAATTAAATATTTTTGCCTACTTGTTTAATTTGTTTTTTTTTCCCTTTTTTTAGAGATAGGGTCTCACTCTGTTGCCCAGGCTAGAGTACAGTGTCATGATCATACCTTACTGCAGCCTTGAACTACTAAGCTCAAGTGATCCTCCCTCTTCAGCCTCCTGAGTAACTGGGACTACAGGTGGGCAGCACCCTGGCCAGTTAAT
Organism: Perodicticus potto; assembly: GCA_963574655.1. Lineage (NCBI taxonomy): Eukaryota > Metazoa > Chordata > Mammalia > Primates > Lorisidae > Perodicticus > Perodicticus potto. Next base: position 10,759 of record CAUYRH010017807.1, read on the forward strand.
TTTTTTTTTTTTCTTTTTAAGAGAGGAGATCTCACTGTGTTGACTGGTCTCTAACTCCTGACTTCAAGCAATCCTCCTACCTCAGCCTCCCAAAGTACTGTGATTACGGACATGAGCTACCATGTCTGACCTAATTTGCATTTTTATAATAGTGATAAATGGTTTCTCTCTTTTACTTATTTACTTGAGTTCTTTGCCCATTTTAATATTGGAGTCTTTATCTTTCTCACATTAATTTGGAAAAGCTCTTCAAATAGTAAGAATATAATCCCTTTATTGTGCATATTATAAATAGTTTTTTCTCAGTTTATTTTTATTTCACTTCTGTTAACTTTCATTTTCATTTCTCTAATTATTTCTCTTTGCTTTTGTGCTAAATAGGCCTTTTCTACCCTCAAAATTAAATAAGTATCTGTTTTCTCCTTGTTTTAATATGGTCTCAATATTTTATAGTAAATAATTTATTTTGGTGTATGGCATTAGGTAGGAATCTAAATTGATCCTCCCCATAGCCAAGCTATTCCAGCACCATTTGTTTTGTTAAAGAAATCCATCCTTTCCGCACTGATAAGGAAATGTCATTATTGTCATAGGCAGAATTCTTAAGTAGACCATTCAGGGTTTTGGGGAGAATACTTCTATTTCCATTTACTTGGTCTGTCCTTTGTATCATATTTAGTAAAATGTTATGATATTTTATCATTGTAATGCTATTATTAGCAGTTAGTGAAAGGCCCATCTTTGAATTTGAAATAAAATTGGGGAATTCTTCATTTGGAAGAGTAAGCCTTATTCTAGCTTTTTTTTGTTTGTTTTTGAGACAGAGTTTTATTTCATGCTGTTGGCGTTGGCTATAGTGCTGTGGTACCATTAGTCTAGCTCAGTCCAACCTCAGACTCTGGGCACCAGACTCCCCAGTAGCTGGTGCTTTAGACACATGCCATGCTCTACTGTTTTTTGTAGAAATGGGATCTCACCCTTGCTCAGGCTGGTCTCAAACTCCTGACCTCAAGTGATCCTCCCAGAGTACTAGGATTATAGGTGTGAGCTTCTACACCCAGCCTATTTTTTCAAGTCTTGTTATAAAATTGACTCAAGTTTTCTCCTCTCCTTCTACCCTAGCTTTTCCTGGGGCGTGGGTTATGGGGAGTGCATCATAGCAAGTGTTGTTGCACTTTGAAATTTTAATTTCTCCTATCTTTTTGACTTTTTTTTTTTTTTGAGACAGAGCCTCAAGCTGTCACCCTGGATAGAGTGCTGTGACATCACAGCTCACAGCAACCTCCAATTCCTGGGCTCAAGCGAGTCTCCTGCCTCTGCCTCCCCAAGTAGCTGTACAGGCGCCTGCCACAACGCCCGGCCATTTTTTGGTTGCAGCCATCATTATTGTTTGGCGGGCCTGGGCTGGATTCGAACCCGCCAGCTCAGGTGGACGTGGCTGGCACCTTAGCAGCTTGAGCCACAGGCGCTGGAGCCTCTTTTTTTTTTTTTTTTTTTTAAGACAAAGAGTCTCACTCTGTTGCCCAGGCTAGACTGCCGTGGCATCACAGCTCACAGCAACCTCCAACTCCTGGGCTCAAGGGAGTCTCCTGCCTCTGCCTCCCAAGTAGGTGGGACTACAGGCGCCCGCCACAACGCCCAGCCATTTTTGGTTGCAGCCGTCATTGTTATTTGGCGGGCCGGGGCTGGATTCGAACCCGCCAGCTCAGGTGTACGTGGCTGGCGCCTTAACCACTTGAGCCACAAGTACCAAGCCGTTTTTGACTTTTTTAATTTCATTTTTTGTACTGAAAGGTGACACTGGGGATGAAGCTGTCTGAGGTAGGACATCAACATACTTAGCTACTGACCTGGCATTCTTGCTCAGTCCCATTCCATTTTATTTATTTAACAAACATCTATGTAATGCTTGCTATGTACAAGCATTCTGCTAAATGTTTTAATTTAAAACAACTTTATGAGGTAAACACTGTTACACACATTTAACATATAGGGAAACTGAGACACAGGTTCAGTAACTTGACCATGTGCTCAGAGAGGCAGAGTTTGAATTCGGGCATTTGTTTCCAAACCACTATGTTAGGCTGTCTTCCTTTGATGTGAGCTCCGGGTTCCTGTCTGGACTCCACAGATGCAGAGGGATAACTGTCTTCCTAGGGATAACTGACTTCCAAATACGTTTGGGAATGTCAAACCTTTCCCCCATCCCTGCCAGGTGCTGCTGGCCATAGTCTAGCTTAGCCACAGGACCTGTCTGCCCAGATGTTCCTAATGGCTGTAGGGCTGCTCTGGGGGTTCCTAATGCCTCCCATCACCTGCTTAGCAGCTCTCCTCTCTGCATACACACAGGTTTGCCTTTTCTAGCCCAAGGAGCTATAGGTCTTGTCCCTCTCCAGGTGCAGAATTCATAGAAGCGGTCATCAGCTGGCTGTCAGACTGAATTGTCAATGAAAAGACCACTTAGCAAGTAGTTAAAGTATCTTGTTTTCATTTGATTGCGGTGGTCCGTGGAGTAGGGGGGAGGAGGTTGTTTAGAGGAAAATAGATGATGTTCAGAAGGCAATAAATTTACTCAACAGAGAGTTGTTTGCTCACCCCCTAGAAGCCTCACCCAGGCCCTCCTGCTGCCCTTTAGTGTATGCCAGGACTCTTAGCCTTCCCCCTGTCTTTAGAGAAATAAAGACCCTACTGGGAAGTGTGAATTTCTGCCTAGGACATGTTCACTGCTCATTTGTTTCCCCAGCTCCTCACTGAATCTTTCCCTTTGCTCTGCCTCTAGTCCTTGAATGGGGTCCCCTAGAGAGTTTGGAGAGTGCATATTTCTCTTTTGTTCAACACTGAAGACTCAGAAACCACCCATTGCCCAGGCTGCCCTGCTGAAGACCTGAGGTCTCAACCTTCATCATGCCCTGAATGAAGGGAAATGGGAAGGGGGTGTTTAAAAATTAAAGCCAATTACAAGGCATTAACAGTACACTTAGCGAAAGAAGAGCCCTTCTTATTTATCTTCAGTGCAGTATGTCCCTCCTTATTCTGGTCTGTCCCGGGCAACAATCTTGTCGCTGATGTTTTCCCTGAAGATGCAAAATTTCCTAAAACTGAAATACCTTACTCAGACTTGCTGTACTATAAAGCAAATGTACAAAAATAGCCGGGCGTTCTAGCAGGCGCCTGTAGTATATCAGCTACTGGGAGGCTGGGGCAAGAGAATCGCTTAAGCCCAAGAGTTTAAGGTTGCTGTGAGGGTGACATAATGAGACTGTCTCAGAAACAAAAAAACAAATGTACCTTCTACTACCCATTACAACTGCCAAATTAAACTAAATCATTTTAGAAACACCTTTAGAAAAAATTCTGTCTTATCTTGACACTAAGCATGTCTTCACATTTTCGCATCTATTGTTCCTTGACTTTATTAAAAACTTTAAAAAACATGTTTCCTCAGTCGAATTTCATCTCAGCTATGCTCATTAGAATAGTTTCTTAAAAATTAATCTTTTCAGCAAGAAGGGTAACAAGAGATGATGTGTAAGGACAAACACAAGGTCCAAAGAAGGGAGCAAGATTCTTGTCTGTGCTCTTTGCAAGAGAGATTGGAGTAGGCATTTCTAATCTCCCAAATGAGACAGGATAGCTGTAAAGCCAGTTCTGTACTGTTGGATCTAAAGGCCATGTGCATTTAACTTTCTGTGAAAACCTTCTTTATCCATATTATAACAACATTAGGGTATCCTTAACCTGGGGTCTGTGGACCCTAAGAAATTCTGTTCAGAGTTATTTGTGTTTTCCTGGGATCCATAATTTTGATCAGATGTGTAACTAGATCAAAAGTACTCCCTTTGCTGCCCATCTCCATGCTGCAGAAAGTGATGGCAAGGGTCATTTAATTTTGTAGCTTCCTAGTATAGAGTTGAGAGTGAAAGCAGGGGCAAAGAAGAGGAGATCACTCAAAGGAGCTGGTTACTCTAAAAGCTGTACCACTGACTAGCACTGTAATCTCAGGCAAGCAAATTAACCACTGTAAGCCTTAACTATAAAATTAGGATAATGATAGTTCTAAACTCAGAAGAGAGTTATGAGCCTCAAACAAGGTGTGATTCCTTTCAAGGGTTTAGCATAGTGCCTGGCATGTAGCTACATCATAAACATGAGATTATTATTAACTGTTAGCATCAGTTTCTTCTCTATCATTAATCAAAAACACAATGAGTTGGCTGGGCATGGTGACTCATGCCTGTTACCCTAGCACTCAGGGAAGCAGAAGTGGGTGGATTGCCTGAGCTCACAGGTTCAAGACCAGTCTGAGCAAGAGCGAGACCCCGTCTCTAAAAAAAAAAGAGGGGTAACAAGAGATGATGTTACAATTGTCCCACAACTGTCAACATGGGAGAGATCTGAAGCCCTTTCTGTAACTTTAATTGAAGGAAATACAAGGTGACATTATTTAAAGATTCTCACTTTTGCTTCTATCACTGTCCTTGGTCTAGGGCTGCTGTCCTCTTTTAGTACATAGTTTGCAGTAATTAGGGTGGCCTTTCTACTTGAAAAATGGCAATCTGTCTTCAAATCTTAACAGAATTATATTTTTAATTTTCATTGTGAAAGGTGACTTTTTTTACTTTTTCCTCAACACCACAACCACCATCACCCATTTTTACTTATTGCATGCCCTTCTCTTCAAGCTCTTCTTTAAAAATAAGAGGTAAAGTGCCAGTCCTCATCTTGGTGTGTTATAAAATACATCTCCAGATGTGCTCCTCGTTCTCTGGACACATCCACATAATGGACTTATTCTCAAAAAAGTCAATTGAGATGGAAATGTTAAGTTAATTAGGAACTTTGACAGTGTTGCCCCCCCACAAAAGGTCACTGATATGTACTCCAATGTGTACAAAAACATTTTTTGCCTCAGTATTTTAATTAAAGTTTAAATAAATGAATGTATTAAATAAAGTTTTATTGTAAGAGTGTATTTTCAGTCACTGTAAAGCATAAATATAGCTTTAAAAGTGCAATTGAATTCTGTGATTTTTTTTTGTACTTTTAATTCAAAGTTCAATGTCTCCAGGACTTGAAGCAGGCAGCCCCTAAGCAACTGTTTTTTCTGTGAGCTGTGAGTCCCATGATACGAGCCTCCCATCTTCGAGGTCCCTACAGAGCAGCACATATGGTAGCTGTGGGTTTTAGATCACCCTCCTGAAGGTAAATGGCCCTCTTTTCCACCCACCCCTTTGTTGATAAAGGTAACGTGAAAGAAAAGACCAAGCTAAGGCATCGCCTGCTCTGTAAGAAAAAACAATGAAGAATCATTTGTGTTACAACTTCGTCCCCTTCAGGTCATCTTAAATGAAGGGGAAGGGGAACACACTCCTAGACCTGAAAAGATTATTTCTTATAAGAAACAAGATGAGGAGAACTGTGAGCTGTGACTCAGAACAGGAGTGGGGAGAGTACACAAGCGTGCTGGGGACAGTGGCAGTGTGTGGGGTGTGGAGAGGTGCCTCAGTGTCCTCCCCCTGCCCTTCTGGGAAACAGGCTTTCTCTGCAGACAGGATTTTTCCCATGTAAGTGTACCACCACCCAGTGAGGTAGGTAGAACATACTCATGAGCCCTGTTCTCTGCAGAGGTGGCTGAAGCTGGGAAGTCAGCTAATATACGACAAACCTGGGGCTCAAACCCTGACTTCCAGTACTCTTTCTTCTGTTCCATGTAGGCTCACTCCTTCTTTCCCTTCACTCCCTCTTGCCAACCTATCCAACCTAGGAAGCAAAGAAGGTAAATGACAATCATGGTCTTTGTTATTCAGCTGATTATGCTGCTACTTGGTGTGGTGACTATTCTGCGGGATATTTTAAGGAATAGTGACAGCTATATTTTATCACTTTAGTAGAATTCAAATCTTAGCAGAGGCAAATATGTGGTATAAATGCAACATGATTAAAATTAAAGGCAGTTATCAGTCACATTAATCAGATTTCAAGTGCTGGATAGCCACATGTACCTGAGGTATTGAATTTTTAATTTAAGTATAGTTTATTCACGTTTATGTTTAAATAGGCACATGTACTTGATGGTTACTATAATGGACTATGCAGATACAGAGCATCCTTGAAGAAAGTTCTGTTGGATTGCACTGATCTAAAGGCTGTAGCAAAGGCTCGGCATCCGTACACAGTGGTTAGGGCACCAGCCACATACACCAGGGCTGGCAGGTTCGAACCCAGTCCCAGCCTGCTAAAAACAACAATGACAACTATAACAACAACAACAACAACAAAATAGCCAGGTGTTGTGGCGGGCACCTGTAGTCCCAGCTACTTGGGAGGCTTAGACAAGAGAATCACTTGAGCCCAAGAGTTTGAGGTTGCTGTGAGCTATGATGCTGCAGCACTCTACCAAGGGCAGCATAATGAGAGTCTGTCTCAAAAAAAATAAATAAAAATAACAATAAATAAAGGCTGTAGCAAAAGTACCCTCAGGTCATTTTCAGGCAAATTTTGCCCCTTCTGCATAACAGAGGACAACACAAATAGTTTGTGAGCTTTCCCACAGTGACCTTCTCAGCTCACAGACAGACAGTCTTTGCTTTAAAAAACAATAACAACAACAAACTATCACATGACTGCAGGAATCTTCAGCCAGTAAACAACAGGGCAGGAGGGCTGCAAGAAGAACTAGCCTATTTTTATGCACTACAGAATCCGAGCAGGAAAACCTGAGACAGGAGGCAGTGGTAACACCTAGACTCACTTTTAGCCTGTTTATTCATGACCCAGGCTACTTGACATATTTCCACTTAGAGTCCTCACAAGTGCAGGTTTCTCCTCTTGTCTACAGATATCTGCAGCCAGATGTTCTAATGGATCTACAGTGGCCCCCAAAAGATCAAATATGCAAAGCCTGATGTGTCATAAGGCTTAAAGCAGCTGTTGCTATTGGATGAATCTCAGATTTCACAGTGAAATGTGGTTACTGCTAAGAAATAGGAACACGGAAATATATAACGGGGCCTTCAATTCTGGAACACCCAGGGCGGTGTACAGTTCTCTGCCCCATGTGCATTACCTAACCCTTTCCATGGCGTTGAGGGAGGGAAGGGACAGCCCAGTGCTGATTCTTCCATTCCTGAACTTTTCCTCCTTCCCTACTCCCTTCGTAATTACCTCCTGATGTACAAAATGCCTTCCAGAATAGCACTCAGAATATGCACTCAGAAAGAGGTGGTAGTTTTCCCCGTTCCCCTGTCCCTGTCATCCAGGGAAATGCATTGATGGCACTAATTTGGAGGCAGCAGAGATTATTGAGTCCTACTTATTTTAGTGCCTAGGGCATCATAAGCATGCATTTACTGCTGCTACCACTGCTACTGTTACTACAATTATCATTATTAAACACTCACACTGAAAGGGAAGAGAGTTAATCTTCAGAGGGTTCACTTTTAGCACTTCTGGGACACATTTTAGGACCCAGGCTAGTGAGCCTCCATTTGCAGGGAGGAGATAGTAAATCATACCAAGAACCCCGCTTCAGGAAGCCTCCTTTATTGACGGGAGTATATTATATCCCTCGGACATATTGAGGTTCAGTTCTCTAGAATTACCAGGCCTTCCCCGTCATTCCTCAGACATGTCCTCCACAGCTGCAGGCATTTCCAGTTGTCAGGGTTCTGTGGTGCTTTTCTTTGCCTCCTGCAAAAATGCTGAGCTGTGAACACCTTCAGAAATTGCAGAACTGCCTTGTGAGAGTGTCTCCTGTCCCTGATTGTAGGTTTAGGCCCATCTTTGTCTTTGCAGAGTCTGCAGATCCAGAGGTGATGTGTCATTCTCCCTCTGCCTTTATAAACTGGGGTGACCTCTGGCACTTACCTGTATACCAGGAATTGCTTGCTAACCTAAGTTTTGCTACTTGAAGACTTATAAACTACACAACAAAAGTGGACATGGAGGGTATTTACAATGAAATGATAGACCACTAGAGGTTAGTCTCTCTTTTTAGTCCTCATCCAAGCTAGAGCATGAATTTGGGAAACTTTCCATGTTAAAGGCCAGAGGCCTCAAGAGTTGGCTCCTCAGAGAAATCAGCACAAGTTGTCAGGCCAAGTTGGCATGCTTTCGTCCACTCTTTGGTCTGTGTCAGGTATTCTCACCTTGGGGGAACTTGATGAGCCAGTGCACTATTCTGTGAACAGGACAGCTATCTGAGCTGGGGACATTCTGGGCAGAGATTCTCAGGAATGTCCCTGCCATCTATAAAATGGACACCACTGACCATGGTCTCCTTTCCATCCGTGGTGTCCTCAAGGCCAAATTACCTGTTTCCTTATCTCATTCACCTTCCCTTTAAGTATCCAGAAGGTGAATGAGATAACTCCAGAGGTTTCTGAATCTTTATAGATGAAAGACAGATTCTGATCTTAGATGATTCTAGTTCCTTGTAACCAAAACAAAATATTGATGCTTGTCATTATAGGCAATATTCTGTAAAGGGAGTTTTTTTGTTTGTTTTTTTGCAAGGAGACATACTATAAAGGGAGTTTTTTTTTTTTTTTTTTGCAGAGCCATGCTTCGGAGGTTTAATTCTATTCTATACATGGATGGAAAAGTGGGTTTTTATTAAGGATGTATAAGGGCATTAATCACTGCTTACGTAGAAACCAGAATTTTGTAACAGGAAAAGTACTTACAGAATAAAGTTTTTAAGGTTCTTAGGTAAAAGGGGACTTCCCTCTTTTTTATTTACGCTTCCATTAGGATTTGGAAGGAATGTCAGCGCACTGTTATTAACTCTAATAGCTTGCACATCGCAGCCAGGATGGTTTGGGGCCCTCTGGCTCTCAGGTTACCTGTATAAATACAGGAATTCACTTCCCAGCACCCAGCTCTAACATTTGCTTAATAAAGAGCAAATGTGCAGAACCCAGCAGCAGTAGTCTGGCAGAAGCAGTAATCTGAACAGGATAAACATGCTTCCTTTTTGTGTGATGCTCTTTCTCCATCCTCCTGCCAAGGGCAGGATATCAAATGAAGGGGAGGTTGTGGTTGGAGTCAGTAAAGGCAATGTCTAAGTGGCACCTGCTTCATTCAACGGATCTGCTTTCCCGGGGCCTCCCACAGCACATCTGCTCCTGACAAAGCCTCTTTTCTCCTCCTGTTGGTCAGACCGAGGGCAAAGGCCCAACTAGGAGACATATTGGTTTTGCTTTGTCAGCACAATTGCCTGTGACATTATAATTACACCAAATCTTCATTATTAGAAAGGCCCCAATTTAGAGATTTTCAGAGCCTAAATGGGGTTTTCAAAGTGAAATTAATAAAAACATCTTTGCTGTTGTAAAGCCAGCAATTGGATCTGAGAATCACTGAAGGATTCTAAGTGTGGAAACCAAGACACTGCTCTGAGAGACTACAAAAGCCGTGCTATCAGATTGGCTCGCTGAAGAGGTGTCCAGCAAGTCTTCTGACTTTGCCCAGTCCAGCCTCTCCTTGTTTGCACCACTACAACATATATCTCTACTGAATTGTTCTTAAATGCTGATAGTTTCTCATAGAGGGGCCAAAAGGGTAGAGAGTATTACAGTAAGTTGGTGGAGTTGGACAGTAAAGGAAAGAACCAATGATATAAATAAGGGAAATACCAAGAAAATATATTTTAGGTAAATAAAAAGCATCCAATTTCAGACTAAACTTTCATCTAAACAAAGGCAACTCTTAAGTGTTATACTGTGTGGTATTTGTCTGTGTCTGATACACATTTATGATGTAGAGTTGGCACACTGGATGCTCTGGAAAGAGTTTATAGCTTCTCTCTGGCTATTTAAACTTTAATTAAAACTGAATAAAATTAAAAATTCATTCACACTAGCCACATTTCAAGTGCTCTATAGCCACTGTGTTGGACAGCATACAATAGGACATGTCCGTCATCACAGGAAGCTCCAGTGGACAGCACTGTTTCAGAGACTGGTCTGAACCTTTTGAAATGTCTTGACTACTTAAGGAAACCTTGGAGTTTCTATTTCAGTCTTATTAGGAAGGGAAAGTGAAATTTGCTTGAATCTTTCTAGAAGAACTTACATGTTTCTTCTAGACTGTGTTCTTTATTCTTTCACCTTTTTCATTTTTTTCCTCCAAGAATTTCATGTCTTTTTTCTACAACTACCCCTTGCAAAACACACAACATTCGAAAACTGAACTTTAGCAAATGAGAAAGGAAATTAATTTTAGGAATGTGCACTTTCAGCTGACTCTTTCCCTGGCCTTCTGGAGCTTTCACAGCCCTGCCATTGGACTGGACAACTCTTTTCTCATTAAACAGAGCCTCTAACAAGAGGACATGTGAACTACATAGAGGCCAAAAGTGTAAATATGAATTGTTCATTGTATGGACAGTGCTCATAGGAGTGGAACACTGGGCTGTTAGTACCTTCCTTCTTCAGCAACTCTTGGGACCAAGAACATGCCCTTTAATCATGCTGTTTCTATTTATCTGTGTCCAGTAGCTGCTACACAGTTGCTTTGACTCCTCAGAAAAAGCCCATATGAAATAACAATACTACCTCAAATTTAGATAGTGTCTTTTTTCTCAAGAGCTTAAATCATGTAAACATGATGTTACTTGTCCTCACAGCAGCCTTAAGAGACACAAATAGCCTACAGTTTTATAAATTGTAAATATAGTCAATTTGTAGTTGTCACATACAGATTATCTGTTATGCAGATTACTTGTGACACATTGTAAATCTTTAGACTGTTTCTAAGCAAGCTGGTATAAGCCTGGCCCATCTCCTCTGCTGCCTCCTGTCCCCCTCCAGCTGCCAGGTACTTAGGGAATAGATACTACTTGCTTTTCATATTAGCTTAAGGAAGACATAATTAGGAAGGTAAGTGTGCTTCAGGAAAACCACATCATAAATTCCAGGGTAGAGGGGGAGGTATGGGGGAAATGCCTAACCTCCCTTCGGTTTAACTAAGAGTTAAACTGAAAGATATGTGTTTACAAACATCTGCACCATTAGCACTCAGTGTGCTGACATGTGTACTCAAGACTATGGAAAATCCTCTCTGAGTGGATGTCAGAGACACCGTGTACCCTGTTTGCGGGGTGTGCACGGGAGGCTGCAGAGGTGCAGCAGGTCTGGTCGCCCATCTTGCCCGGCGCTTTTTTAACAGTTCTGTGTTATTGTCAGGCCTCTTTATGGCAGATCGTGCAGGATGCAAGTGGATCCTAACTGACAAGGCCACAGGTGGGTTCATCTTTGGGGAAAGAAGGAAGCAGCTGGAGGGTAGAATAACTCTGAGAGCTGTCATTCAGGCACTGCTTCCCACGCGGATGGTGTTAATTCCCAACTCTGCACTCCCTGTCACCTGGTCACTTCATACTTTCAGTAACCATTCATAATCTGATTTTTCTAATGTCATTGTTTCTTTTTCATTTATTAGCTGGGATTCATTTCTCTTTCTTTCCTTTTCTTTCTTTCTTTTCTTTTCTTTTTTTTTTGAGACAGGATCTTGCTTTGTCGCCCAGGCTACAATACTGCGATGCCATCCCAGCTCCCTGCAGCATCAAACTTTTGGGCTCCTTATCCTCCTGAGTAGCTGGGACTACAAATGTGTTTTGCTAATTTTTTAAATTTTTTGTAATTACGATGTCTCACTGTTGCGCAGGCTGGTCTCAAACTTCTGGCCTCAAGTGATCCTCCCACCTCAGCCTCCCAAAGTGCTGGAATTACAGGCGTTGAGTCACTGCACCTGGTGTCGTTTGTCTGTTTCTTTTTAAGAGACAGAGACTCACTGCATTGCCCAGACTGGAACACAGTAGTGCAATTGCTATTCACAGGCATAATCATAGCACACTACAACTTCAAATGCCCAGTCTCAAGCAATCCTTTCTTTTATGAAGAACTTGCCCCCATTAGCAATTCAACTATGCTAAGTACAGAAATAAGAAAGGCAGGAGAAATCCTTGATCAAGATATTTATTGGGATGAATTTCTTTACATAATTGCCCTGTAACCATTGGCTTATTTCCACTTTCTCATCTGCTTTGGGTGTCTTACTACCCAAAACATAACTAATTCTGCCCTTTAAATGCACTTAGAAAGTTTTAGTTTGGGGTTTTATGCTAAGTGAGGAAAAACCAGGAGCACATCTTTGGGGGCTGGATGATGGGGATATAAGAATTCATTGTACTCTTCTTTCCTTTTGTGCCTATTTGAAATTTCCATTATAAAAAGTTTGCAAATATGGAATACTATTCAGCCATTAAAAAGATGGAGACTTTACATCTTTGGTATTAACCTGGATGGAATTGAAACTCATTATTCTTAGTAAAGCATCGCAAGAATCCTATGTACTGAATTCTTTTTTTTTTATTCTTTTTATTATTTTTTATTAAATCATAACTTTGTACATTAATGCATTTATGGAGTTCAGGTACTGCTTTGATATATAATGTGAAATGCTTAAGTAACACATCCATCACAATTAGACTCATTTCTTAATAATTTTGAAATGTACCATTGCATCATGCACATTAGGTGAGATCCCCCAAATACTCTCCCTCCTCCCGTATCCCCCCTCCTCTCCACTCTCTTTCCTCTTCCCTTCTACTTTCTGGACTATAGGTATGTTTTGCCATTCATATAAGTGTGTGGGTGATTATATAGTACTATTTCATAGTAGTATTGAGTACATTGGATACTTCCTTTTCCATTCTTGAGATACTTTACTAAGAAGAATATGTTCCAGCTCCATCCAGGTAAACATAAGAGATGTGAAGTCACCATCTTTTTTATGGCTGCATAGTATTTCATGGTGTACATATACCACAATTTGTTAATCCATTCATGGGTTGGTGGGCACTTGGGCTGCTTCCATGTCTTGGCTATTATGAATTGGGCTGCAGTAAACATTCTGGTGCAAAATGTCTTTGTTATAAAATAATATTTGATCATCTGGGTATATACCTAGTAGAGGAATTGCCGGATCAAACGGTAGGTCTGCTTTTAGTTCCTTGAGTGTTCTCCAAACTTCTTTCCCAAAAGGTCGTGTTAGCTTGCATTCCCACCAGCAGTGTAGAAGTGTTCCCTTCTCTCCACATCCACACCACTCAATTCTGGTACACAGTGTTATTATATTACTGAATATAATAACAGAAAGCTCAGCACCCCTATCACAGTGGTTAGTTACAGTGCCAGCCACATACACCGAGGCTGGCAAATTCAAATCCGGCCCTGGCCAACTAAACAACAATGACAACTGCAACAAAAAAATAGCTGGGCGTTGTGGCGGAAGCCTGTAGTCCCAGCTACTTGGGAGGCTGAGGCAAGAGAATTGTTAACCCCAAGAGTTTGAGGTTGCTGTGAGCTGTGACACCACGGCACTCTACCCAGGGTGATGTAGTGACACTCTGTCTAAATAAATAAAAATAAAAAAAGAGAGAAACCTTCAGAGAAGACACTCTGTTTAGTTCTCTGGAAGACGGTAGAAACACAGATACTTCTTTAAAAATGGCAATGGTATCAGAATTCCTCAAGCAGGCCTGGTTTATTGAAAATGAAGAACAGCAGTACATTAATACTGTGAAATCCAAAGGTGGTCCTGGGGTCGGTGGTGAGCCCCTACTCTTCCTTCAGTCCATCTGCAGATGTTGCTGCCATCACCAAGCCCTGACGGTTAAAGGTGTAGATGAAAGGACCATCATTGACATATTAACCAAGAGAACCAATGCTCAGCGTCAGCAGATCAAAGCGGCTTATCTCCAGGAGAAGGGAAAGCCCCTGGATGAAAGGCTGAAGAAGGCCCTCACAGGCCACCTGGAGGAAGTTGCCTTAGCACTGCTAAATACCCCAGCACAGTTTGATGCTGATGAACTCCATGCTGCCAAGAAGGGCCTTGGAACTGATGAAGATACTCTGATTGAAATATTGACATCAAGAAGTAACAAAGAAATCAGAGAAATTAACAGAGTCTACAGAGAC
>CAUYRH010017810.1:0-12209 GCA_963574655.1 Perodicticus potto
CTTTTGTTTTCAATTTCATTTAATTCTGCTCTAATTTTGGTTATTTCTATTCTTCTGCTCCATTTGGGGTTGGAATGTTCTTCCTCTCCAGTTGCTTAAGATGTCCCATTAAGTTGTTAACTTCCTCTCTTTCCATTTTCTTGAGGAAGGCTTGCAGTGCTATAAATTTCCCTCTAAGGACCGCCTTTGCAGTATCCCAGACATTCTGATAATTTTTGTCTTGATTGTCATTTTATTCCAAAAATGTGGTAATTTCCTTCTTAATCTCGTCTATGACCCAGCTCTCTTTCAGCATAAGGTTATTTAGCTTCCATGTTTTCATATGAGTACGCAGCTTCCTGTTGTTATTGAGTTCAACTTTTATTCCATGATGGTTGGAGAAGATGCACGGAATAATTTCTATTATTTTAAATTTGCTGAGGTTAGACTTGTGACCTAAGATGTGATCAATTTTGGAGTATGTTCCATGGGATGCTGAGAAGAATATGTATTCAATTTAATTAGGATGAAATGTTCTGTAGATGTCTGTTAAATCCAGTTGTTGAATGGTTAAGTTTAAATCTAAAATTTCTTTACTTAGCTTCTTATTGGAGGACCTATCCAACACTGCTAAAGGAGTATTAAAATCTCCAACTACTATGGAGCTGGAGGAAATCAAGTTACTCATTTCTATTAGAGTTTTTCTTATAAATTGAGGCAAATTCTGGTTGGGTGCATAAATATTAATAATTGAAATCTCATCATATTGAGTGGTACCTTTAACAAATATAAAATGTCCATCTTTATCCATCTTTACTTTGGTTGGTTTAAAGCCTATTGTATCTGCAAATAAGACTGCAACACCTGCTTTTTTCTTTTTTTCATTTACCTGGAGTATAGATGACCATCCCTTCACCTTGAGTCTATATTTATCTTTTAAGGTAAGATGAGATTCTTGTATGCAGCAGATATCTGGCCTGAGTTTCTGTATCCAGTCAGCCAACCTATGCCTCTTTAGAGGGCAATTTAATCCATTCACATTAATTGAAAGTAATGATAAATCTTTAGAAAGTCCGGTGGACATTTTTAATCCTTTCATCACTGTGGAAGATGAAATTTGGTAAATAGTTTCTGGGTGAGTTTACTTTTGTGGTGGAGGTTTGCACTGGTCATTGTGGAGGATAGGTCTGAGAAGATCCTGGAGAGCTGGTTTAGTTATAGCAAATTTCTTCAACATGTGGATGTCATTGAAGTATTTGATTTCTCCATCATAAATGAAACTCAGTTTAGCTGGATACAGGATCCTGGGTTGAAATTTATTTTGTTTTAGGAGATTAAAGGTTGATGACCATTCTCTTCTGGCTTGAAAGGTTTGATCAGAGAGATCTGCAGTTATTCCAATATTCTTCTCCTTGTAGGTAATGGATTTCTTACATCTGACTGCTTTCAGAATTTTCTCCTTTATATTAACTTTAGTGAACTTAATTATAATGTGCCTGGAGGATGTCTTATTTGGGTTGGGTTTGCTGGGGTTCTAAAACTGTCTACTATCTGAATTTCAGAATGTCTTGGCATGTCTGGAAAGTTCTCTTTCATAATCTCATAAAGATTAGACTCTGTGCCTTGTGACGCCACTTCATCATTTTCAGGTTTCCCTATAAGGTGAATATTGGTTTTCTTCGAGTTATCCCAGAGCTGTCTGAGAGAATGATTCGTTTTTATCTTCCATTTCTCTTCTTCTTTAAAAAGTTTGGGAGCGTTCGAAAGTTTTGTCTTCCATGTAAGAAATCCTTTCTTCTGCTTGCTCCATTCTGTTACTGAGGGATTCTACTGTATTTCTCAGAGCTTTGAGGGCTGCAACTTCTTGTCCCAATGTGTCAAAATCTTTGGTCATTTTGTCTTTGAATTCATTCAGTTCTTGGGACATCTTTTGGGTCATCATTTGAAATATTGCTTGAAATTCTAATTCCATCTTTTCCTCCATTGCGCTGATCTTATTTGCTCTCCAGACTCTGAATTCAAGTTCTGACATCTCAGCCATTTTCCTATGCAAAGGATCTTGTGCTGTATCTACCTTGTCATTCCTTGGGGGAGTTGATCTACTCCGATTATTCACATTGCCAGCGTTTTTCTGTTGATTCCGCCTCATGATTATTTTTCATTCTTGCCTATGACTGTCCTTAGAGCTGGGGAGATGTCTCTCCCTGCTCAGACCCCAGCAGGATCACTCTGTTGTTACTGGATCTTTGTAGGGAGTGACCCTGTGTAGCTAGCTCCTCTGGGACTGCCCTACCCAGGGAGTTCTGGCTGCAGGAGCAGCTCCGGAGTGTGGCACGCCCAGATCAAGAAGCAGGGCATGGGATGGGGCACCTGGTGGCATTTGCAATGGAAGCCCATGCCTCCAGCAGTCTCTTGCTGGGGGGAGGGCTTTGGAGGGAGGGCACGGGTCATGCAGCCTACTAGATTCCTGGCCAGACAGGCGGGGCCATTGCAGAGGCAGAGAGGGTAGGGCAGGAGGCGGGTTGTGTGGCTCCAAGAGTTCCTGGCCCAGGCAGGCAGGTGGAGGCCTGGCAGGTTCCTGGCAGAGCCCCTGGCTGCTGTGGGCAGAAGGCAAAGGCCCGGTGTGCAGGTCCCTGACCAAAGCAGGCCAGGCTGCGAGCTACAGCCAGACAGAGTCCCTGGCTGCTGCAAGCAGAGGGTTGAATCCCAGAGGGCATGGATCAGAGCCACGCAGAGGTCCTGGGGAATGGCAGGCTGAGGCCGGGCAGGTCACAGATTGCCCTGGGAGGGAGTCCACCCTCCACAAAAATCTATGTGTTTAGCTATAGGAAAACTTTTAAAACTCTGCCCTTTTAGATTTTCATGGAGGCTTCATTATATAGGCAAGATAGATTAACCCAGTTGCTATTGGTGGCTAGCCTGAAGCCCCTGACCCAACCAGAGGAAAGTCAGGTGGTGGGGCTGATGTCCCAACCCTTTAATCATATCTTGTTCTTTCAGGTGACCAGCCCCCATCCTGAAGCTATCTAAGGACTACCAGACAACTGTCAACTCACTTGCATATGAAAAGACATCACTTTGGAGATTCTAAGGATTTTAGAAATTGTATGCCAGGACATGGGGTTGAAGACCAAATATATATTCACAATATTACATCCTAGTTTCTTTTCCTATGGAAAGTCTATACCCATTTGTGGTGGGCAGAAGAACAGCCATCAAAAATATGTATACCCTAGACCAGTGGTTCTTAACCTTCCTAATGCCGTGAACCTTTAATACACTTAAAAGGTGTCATGACCCACCAGTTGAAAACTGCTGCCCTAGACCCTAGAACTAGAAGGACAAAAGATAGTTTACAGATGTGACTGAGGATGAGGAATTTCAAACAGAAAGATCATCTCATCATTCAAGTAAACTCAGTCTAAACACAATATGTGGAAGACTGAAGAGTAGGAGAGAAAGTTACAATATATGTGGGCCATGACTCACCATTGCTGGCAGTAATGGGTTTAATAATGGCGCACAAACATGTCTCTTCCCTGGTCTCCAAAACCTAAGATTGTACTGTTTAGGTGCATAAAGGGATTTCGGTGGTATGATTAAATTAAGTATCTTGCGATAGGAAGATTATCCTGAATCACCTAGATAGACCCGTTGTAATCCCAAGGATTTTTTATAAGGAGAGGGGAAGGTTGAAGTGAAAAAGAGAGATGTGACAATAAAACTAGTCACTGGAGCACTGCACTTTGAGAAGGGAGAGAGGGATATAAGCTAAGGAAGGCAGGCAGCCTCCAGAAGATAAGGAAAGTGCTATGAATGAAACTATGAATTTAGCTGGTAGTTACTATCTTTAGCAGCTGAAAGGCAGGCACAAAAGTGGTGCTGTGCTCAAGAGTGCCACAAAGACCACACTGCCAAACAAGCCAGATTTACAGCAGAGTCCTTTTATTGAAGAGCCAGCTGGCGATTGCCTCAGTGTCCGGACATGGGGTTTCTGAGAGTAGCCCCAAGTGCTCAAGGAGTTGGGGTTTTAAGGCTCGGTCTGCATCCTGGTTGGCACACAGGTTTTCCAGGTGTATTGGGGTGGGGTAGCGAGCAAGCACTGTGCAGAGGCAGAATTTTGCAGTTAGTTAACCGTATGTCATACATCTTGGGTTAATATTTCCCCATACATTTTAGTTTCAGTACTTTTCCTCCATATATCCTTGTCTTAGTATTCCCTCCAGCTGGTATTGTCTAAAGGTCAGGCCAGGGACAGTCAGTTTGTGTCCCAGGCCCAGGAATTAGTCAAGCAGAAACTATTAGATAGTTTCCCATCTATCTTGGGAGGGAACCAGACTTACTCCATTTTGTTGAGGGCTTGCAGCCCAGGAATTTGCCAGGAGTTAACTGGTATTTTTCTACTTTAGCCCAGGCTTAACAGTGCACTAGGAGGGGATCCATGTGCATGGGTCCCTTCAGGCAGGGCTCACTGTCAGGAATTAGATTTTAGGAACTGCTTTAATTGCACAATCACAATATGAAAGTTTAAGAGTTTGTTGAGTTTGTAAGGATCAGGGGACATTACACCAGAAGGACACACACACTCTCTCTCTCACACACACACTCACAAACTCAGCAGGGAGCCTAGGCAAAGAGAGAGAAGACACCGAAGCTTCTATTGGGTCCAGAACATTATCCTTACAGGGTTCCTGTGGTGAGTTTTAAATGGTGGGTTTAAAGCAAGCAGGTACTATTTTCAGGAGACCACATTATGATTGAGAGAGATATGGTCACTTTAAGTGCTAAGTGGCAAGTCTTTGAAATGGTCCCTTTAAAAGGATTAGCTGCATGCTTGAATTGTGTATAAATTCAGCACATTGTACCCCATAAATGCATTAATATATACCTGATTTATATACTTATGATTTAATAAAAATAAAAAAGGAGTAAAAAAAATAAAGAGATTAGCCTGAAAGCAGGAAGATGAGCCTGCTAGGAATGTGCAGTGGCTCTAAATTTTTATCTTTGCCTGCAGGTGGAGTATATATGATGACTGAGTCCTGCTTCGGCGTAAGAATATCAAATGTATATTCAAAAATGGATGTCCAGGCAACATAAAATAATAACCACCCACTCAATAATGAAATAGATTCTCCTCTCTAGTGTCTAGAAGAAATACAGCCCTGCTTGTACCTTGATTTTAGAGAATAACTTTGTGTTGTTCTAAGCCACCAAGTTCATGGAAATTTATTACACCAGCAATAGGAAACTACTACACTGGCCTTGAAGATGGCAGAAGAGGCATGAGATAAGGAAGGTGGCAGCCTCTAGCTGGGAAGAAACCCTCACGGACAGCTAGGAGGAAAATGGGGGTTTGGGTTCTATACTACAAGGGATTGAATTCTGTTACCGATCCAGATAAACAAGAAATCTGTTAATCCTCAGAGCTTCAAGGAATGGACACAGCATTGAAGATGACTTCATTTACCGCAAAGTTATTTTAAACCAATATTATACCATTAATTAACCTGCCCCAAGTCTCAACACACACACACAACACAAGTCTTAACTAAGTGGATTCCTTCTCACGCACGAAGACTTAACTCAGATATTGCAGCCTTCGAGCTTTCTCCATGTTATCTCACACTGCAGTCCAGACTTTGGCCTCTTTCACGTTCCTCAACAACAATCTGTGAACTGTGAGTAGCTCTACTACAGCACTTAATTTACAGACTTGCAATTCCTTCTTTGCTTTTCACACTACATTTTAAATCCTCTGGGAACAACGGTTGTGTGTCTTCTTTATTGCTGCTTTCAAAATTTCTAACACAGCAGCTACCAGTTTACATCCAATAAAAAATAAATGAAAGTAAAGAATAATGAAAAGGACTGGAATCAGCCTGATTCCGCCAACACAGTTTTCATAATCATTCCAAAGCAAGCCGTGGTTAATTATTTGAATATTTGATCTACCTGTAAATTTGAAAATGCTTGGTCCTATAGTAAACTTGTAATATTATATTACGGAATTGGTCAACCTCAAAAATTCCTCCTTATTTCTATTATATCAATTGTAATAAATTTGCTGGGATTTCAAGTTTTTCCATGATTGTTCTTTACCCTCATTACACAAATGTAGTCCTCACAATTGTCAACATTTTCACTAGTTCTAGTTTTACATACGAGACGCTCACATTTCCCCCTTTCTAGCAACACCTGCAAATCATTGATACCATTTTTATCAGTCTCTTTGGAAATCATAGTTTATAATAAACTGTTAAGCAATTAATGATATATTTAGTACTTTAAACATAATTTCAAGTGCTTTAGTTTTGTCATTTCTACAAGAGGGTAAACTTTGAAAATTTTTCATCATACCATTGATATAGTTTGAGTTGAATATAAGTATTTTATTATCATCTTTATTCTTATAGACAAATGAAAATATCTACTACATATTTTTCCTGTTTAATATAATTTGGCAGAAAACAGTGTGATAATAGCCTGAAGAGATTGAGATATGGAATCAGTGTAATTTATTTTATATTCTAACCTTGGAGAGCACAAAGGTTATTTGACAAAGTGTTATTCACTATCATTTCAAGGCTAGAAAGACAATACCTGAATTATTTCATTGTGTACCACGTGTTACTTATGTACATTTTTCAGTTTGAGAAATAATGAAAGAGCCCAGTTTCAAACTTTTATTTAACATTGAAATAATTTGAATTTAGACTTATGTGGTAATCCCATTTCCAAGAGACTCTGACTTTTCAAATATGTTTTGGAAGTATATTTTCTTAATTGCCACAGTAAACAATCATTTTAAAAGATTTTGTAACTTCAAGGATAGATATGCCATGTTTTGGATCAGTAAATTTTCAACAGTGTGTCACTAAAAAATTTAAAGGCCATTAATGAAATTATTTTGAAAGAAGTTCAAGGCACAGTAAGCACATTCTTTTTCTTTACTCTTTATTTTTGATCAACATAATTTAAGTGTGCTGCAGAAGTTTAACTATGGGTTCAAGTGTGCCATGAGATTAAAAAAGAATTGAAAAACACAGTTTTAGACAAGATCTAAGATGTCCCCACTTCCAAATCCCTGTTCTCTGATTAGCGAACTCCTAGTCTCTTCCCACATTATGTCAGAATTGGTCTGTGTGATCTATAGAACATAATAGCAATGGTTTTCCCTCTCCAAGATTAGAATATAAAACAAATTACACTGATTCCATACCTCAATCTATGTCTCTCTGTCTTTATCTCTGTCACAAACACAATTATTAGTTTACTGTAGCTGTTATAACAAATCACGATAAATATAATGGTTTAAAACAATACAACATTATCCACTTACAGTTTCAGGGATTAGAAGTTAGAAAGATACAATCAAGATTTGACAGGGCCATTTTCTCTGGGATGCTCTAAGGGAGAATCTATTCTTTGCCTGTTCTAATTTCTGATGGCTGCCCACATTCCTAGGCTCACAGGACTCAAATCTAAGCCCCTGGGGTCACAATGGCTTCTCCCTCTAACTGTAGCTAAAATTCCTCCCTCTGGAAAGAACCCTGTGATTACATCGGCTCACCTGGAATGTGGAGGATAATTTCTCTGTCTCAGATGTTTAACGTTATCAATTCTGCAAAATCCTTTTACCACACGAGTTACATATTTACAACTTCTGGAGATTAGAATGTCAGCTTTTTCTTTCATTGCATATTATCAGTACCAGCTATGGAGGAGACCACATGAAAAGGAACTGAAGTTTCTAGCCAAGATCCTCAGGAGTGATCTTGGAATCAGATCCTCCAGAGTCAGTCAAGTCTGCAGAGATTGTAGCACCTGATGAAAGTTTCATTGTTAGTGATAAATATTTGTTGTACCATACTATTACATTTTGTAATAACTTTTAGTGTAGCAACTCTCTAAGATGGAGAGTTGGTATCTGGTTAAACTCATCAATTTATGAGGGTTTTGTTGTTGTTGTTGTTTTTCCTTAAAAATATCTTAAGTAAATTTTCAACAAGATAATATTTCATCAGAATTCACTACTTTGTTCAATGTTTTCTAAATATTTTCTATAATTAAATTAGAATGAAAAATAATGTGGTATTTGTTCACAATGGTGCCTTTATGTAATGCCAATCAAAAAATAAAAGTAAAATAAAGTTCACATTACCAAAAATGTGCAATTAAACATGTTTTGTGAATTTGAGTTCTATTCCTAATCAATTCTATTGCCTGACAACTTATTTTATTTTTTTTCTGATGATAAAAATATAGACTTCTTGTGAAAATCTTAAAACATCCATCAACATGCAAAGGACAAAATTAATGTCTGTTATAACCTAAAACTCAGGAAATCATGTCCATTATTGTTTTATGCACTTCATGCTCTTAAAAATATAAACAATAACAAAATACGGCAGGTAATAGAAATGGCTTCAATTTAGAGCCTCTTGGTTAGGAATAGAGTTGGTCTTTCCATCATTGTCATCCTTCAGTTCTCTGGTTACTCTTCTATTACTGGTGGAAGCTAAAGCCTAGAAAGTGCACCAAACCAGGCCCTGCTGGGGCTCATTAGTCCTCATTGTCAGACACAGTGCAGATGCTTTCTCTTTTTACAGGGGAAGACTCTTCCAAAGGCTGCTACCATCGTGCCAGCAACTAAATTCTAACCAATGGCCGTTAATGCCTTTGCTGGTCCTCCAACCTCCTGTGATACCTTTCTATTTCCTTTAAAAATGGTATGACTTTGGGTCTCACTAGGGTAAACACATGCTTTATTATCTAATCCCCAACATACATGTGAGAGTAAGCCTCAAATAGGATGAAAAATTGTATAAATTTTAAAATCCAAAATGTTGTTTATCCATGTAATTTCTAAAAATCATATTAGAAATTTAGGTATTAACTGACTTAATTTGTTTTTATTATATTGACAGTCCTATAAAATAGTTCTTAGCAAACTTTCTTTTGAACATTGTGCTTTCCAAAACTAAGAAAAGATTTCTGTGTATATTAATAAAAAAGTAAATGTATAAATATTATTACGTGAACATTAAAAATAACATAAGCAGTACAATTATTTCTGGTTCAAAGTCATATTTTTCAACAGTACCTTAGGTGTATATGTCCCTAATATTTTGTTACTGTATTTTTCTAATACATTTATTCTTCAACATGGTTCTATTTTTAATTTTTGGATTACATCTGCCTATAAAAATTGGCAAAAGAGCATTTTATGTTTAAAAACTTTAACTTTTTGACCCTTTTAATTGACTAATAATATTTTCTTCTAGTAAATAATAATTTAAATATTAATAATCTACAAATGTTAGGTATCTACTAAGTTCAGAAGGAAGCATGCTAAATGAAATATAATTTGAATTTAAGTTATTTTGAACTTTCATTTACTTAGTTTCAATAATTGGGTTTCACAAAAAGCATTTTCCTGTAAAAAACTTTTTTCAAGCAAAACCATCAAATATATCACATACATTTATGATTTTTAATTATTATCCTAATTTAGATGTCACAAAATTTTAGGATATGCAATTTTATTCATCTTGGCACAGAATGTATACTTATCCAATGAAAATAGTGGCTCTATTAAAAGATTCTTCCCCTAGGCTTAAGCCAAAATGCGAATTTCACAGAATTTGACAATTAAACACAATATTATGCACCTTTTAAATTAATTTTTTTATACTTATACACTCCAGGGCCTCTATAAAGCTCTGGTTTCATTTAGTGAATTGCAATTCACTAAACTCTTGAATAATTGGGCACATATTTGTTGTGTACTTTCATCAGACAATTCTACTGCAGGTAATATTCTACAGTGGTTTTAAACAGATTTTTTTCCTAAGTTCTCTAAGTTTTCCTTATATTTTACACCGAAATGTAACCAAATTTTAGTGTACTAATTTAAAACTTACTTAATACCATCTAATGAACTTGGTTGATTTACAAAGTAATTCTTTAAAGAAAAGACAGCTCTAAATAACTACTGATGAGCAGCATATAAACAGATTCTACCATTCTGAACAGGTGTTTACATTGCCATTATTTTATCACAAAAGTTTGTACTCGATTACTCTATATATCAAAATTTTGATTTTTATATATTAAATGTGATTAAATGCCATTTCTATATCATTTGATAGAATAACAATTTTTATGCACTTATCAATTATGTATGTGTCACAACCAAGTTGAAGTAACTTTCTTATCTATCAATTTCTTAATTTAGTTAGAACATTGTATCGTAAGAATATACACATGTGGGGGGCCTGACAATTAAGTTGGAGAATTGCTGAACATAATTATGGTCACCTTTTACATATGCCCCTTGGGAGCTATGCTCTGATGCCAGTGCCTTGTCTAGCCTTCAAAGCAATTTTGGAACTCTTTTCTGGAATGGCCATCAGAGTTGTCATTATATCAATATTATCCTTGACATCCTCCACATCATCAAAATGTCTTTCAATATTTTCTTTTTCTTTCAGTAAAGAAAGAAGCCATTGGGGGCCAGATCAGGTGAGTAGGGCGGTTGTTCAAATCCAGTTATTTGTTTACTGGCTAAAAACTTCCTCAACAGACAATGCCCTGTGAGCTGGTACAATGTGTAATGCAAGAGGTATGGGTGATACACTGATATACCACAGTTATGAAACCTTTCCGAGTTGTTTGTACAGTTCTGCCATGGTGGCAAGTTCATGAACTTAATCGTCAGACCTTGTGATTTACCGAAAATGATATTCATGTTATCAACACAAACCAAATAAATGCATGTTTAATGTGCTTATTCATCATAATTTCAGATATTTCAATCTTTGAGAGAATGAGTTTTTAAAAGTTTTATTTTTATTTTTAGGAATTTGTTTAAACAAATTCAATCAAAGAACAATTAAACTTCTATTGGAAGGTTCAAATGACACTATGATGAATTTTATGTATCAACTTCACTGTGCTATGAGATGCCCAGATATTTGGTTGGACATTATTTCTGTGTGTCTGTAAATACATTTCTGGGTGAGATTAACATGTAAATCAATAAGCTGGTAATGAGATTGCCCTCCCTAATGTGCCTAGACCTCATGCAGTCTGTTGAAGAGCTGAATAGAGTCAAAGGCTAGGCAGTATAGAATTCTTTCTCTCCCTGACTGTCTTGAAACTGGGAATTGGTCTTTTGCCTTTGGAGTTGGATTTTGATTAGAAATATCTCATTAGCTCTCCCGGGGAACCCAGACTGACACAACACTGAAAAGAGGATGATATTATTTAATTATCTGAAAAACTACACAAGGAATGGTAAAATCATTAACAACTCTTTTTATTTTACATAAGTTCATAAGCAAACCTGGAATTGAAAATGAGTACAATTAACTTGGAGCCACAGCCTTTAGTCTAACTGAAAAATCTAAATACTGAAAAAGAGAAATTTTACTTTTTTTATTAGGCATAAAGTTCTGTTTTGTGAGTAACTAAGGATAACTAATAATGCTGTCCCTGCCAGCCATTGGGCAAATCTGAGCGTGCTTTAGTGATCATGTTACATTGAAAGAGATGTGTTAAGTTACTTTGGATATTTAAAAGTGAAGATAACCAAACTCACCTTAATTTATTTAAATAATACTATTATTAATAAGATTACAATTAATCATGCCATTTATAATATCTATTTTAATAAAAATGATATCTTTTTAATGAAATTATATGTGACAGACATTGAACTGGCGAGGGTATTGGGGCAGCACTGTTTGCAAATAGGCTTGTATGTTACCTTATATTCGAAGGAATCTAGCCCAAGCTATTGCAAGGACAAGAGGACATTTTATCAACAAAACACAGGAATGGCACCTAGCTCAACTATGGATCACCATTAGGAATTGTCACTGGGAACTACAGGGATTGTGGGGTGGAGAAGGCAGAGAGCTAACCTTTTGGATATTTCATGCTGCTTCTCTCCATCAATTTTTTTTTTTATATAAGTAAAACAACTCCATCATTTTTTTGCTTGGCTTTAAAGACAGACTTTATCCATTTTCTTTCTTTCTTTCTTTTTTTTAAACAAGTGAACAGTTTATTAAGAATTAAATAAAGGTATGATGTGATACAGTACAAGCAAGACACTCAAGATAGGTATAATAGTACTGCTCACACAAAAACTTAAATTTCACCTCAAAAAAAATCACAAGACAACAGAGAAAGCAATTTCACTGTTATAAAGTAATGTATTT
>CAUYRH010017819.1:0-11883 GCA_963574655.1 Perodicticus potto
AAAGGAACTAGTACCAATATTACTTAACCTTTTCCAAAACACTGAAAAAGAAGGAATATGTCCCAACACATTCCATAAAGCAAATATCACCCTGATCCCCAAACCAGGAAAAGACCTAACAGTGAAAGAAAATTATAGACCAAAATCTTCAATGAACATAGATGCAAAAATATTCAATAAGATCCTAGCAAACAGAATCCAGCAACATATCAAACGAATTATACACCACAGCCAAGTGAGTTTTATCCCAGGATCTCAAGGTTGGTTCAATATATGTATATCTATAAACATAATATGTCACATAAACAAACTAAAAAACAAAGACCACATGATTCTCTCAATAGATGCAGAAAAAGCTTTTGACAATATCCAGCATCTTTTCATGATCAGAACGCTTAGGAAAATATGTATAGAAGGGACTTTTCTTAAACCAATAGAGACCATCTACAGCAAACTCACAGCCAATATCATATTGAATGGAGTAAAATTGAAACCATTTCCACTCAGATCAGGAACCAGGCAAAGTTCCCCATTGTCTCCACTGCTTTATAACATTGTAATGGAAGTCTTAGCCATCACAATCAGACAAGAGAAAGTGTTCAAGAGTATGCAAATAGGGTCAGGGGAGATCAAACTCTCACTCTTCGCAGATGATATGATTTTATACCTCAAAAACCTCAGGGAATCAACTACAAAACTCTTTGACGTGATCAAGGAATACAGTAGTATCTTAGGATACAAAATCAATACTCACAAATCAGTAGCTTTTATATATACCAATAATAGTCAAGCAAAAAAAAAAAAAAAAGCAGTAGAGGACACTATTCAATTTATAGTTGTGCCAAAGAAGATGAAATATCTGGAAATTTACCTAACAAAGGATGTGAAAGATTTCTATAAAGAGAATTATGAAACTCTGAGAAAAGAAATAGCTGAATATGTTAACAAATGGAAAAACATACCATGCTTATGGCTGGGAAGAATCAACATTGTTAAAATGTCCATATTACAAAAAGCAATTTACAAATTTAATGCAATCTCTATCAAAGCACCACTGGCATACATTAAATATCTTGGAAAAAATAGCACTTCATTTTATATGGAACCAGAAAAAACCTCAAATAGCCAAGACATTACTCAGAAATAAAAACAAATCAGGAGGAATCACACAACTAGACTTCAAACTATACTGTAAATCTATAGTGATCAAAACAGCATGGTATTGGCACAAAAATAGAGAGGTAGATGTATGGAACAGAATTGAGACCCAATAGACAAAGCCAGACACTTATCAGCATTTTATCTTTGATAAGTCTATCAAAAGCATTCTTTGGGGAAAAGATTCCATATTTAACAAATGGTGCTGGGAGAATTGGCTGGCATCTTGTAGAAGACTGAAACTGGACCTACACCATTCACCATTAACAAAAATTGACTCTCACTGAGTAAAAGATTTAAACTTAAGACATGAAACTATAAAGATTCTTGGAGAGTGCAGGAGAAACACTTGAAGAAATAGGCCTGGGAGAATACTTTATGAGGAAGACCCCCCTGGGGAATTGAAGCAACACTAAAAATACATTACTGGGATCTGATCAAACTAAAAAGCTTCTGCACAGCCAAGAACAAAGTAAGTAAAGCAAGCAGACAGCCCTCAGAATGGGAGAGGATATTTGCAGGTTATCCTTCTGACAAAGGTTTGATAACCAGAATCCATAGAGAACTCAAACTTATTAATGAGAAAAGAACAAGTAATCCCATTTCCTTGTGGGCAAGGGGCTTGAACAGAAGCTTCTCTGAAGAAGATAGGTGCATGGCCTACAGACACATGAAACATGCTCATCATCCTTAATCATCAGAGAAATGCAAATCAAAACTACTTTGAGATATCATCTAACTCCACTAAGAGTAGCTCACATAACAAAATCCCCAAACTACAGATGTTGACATTGATGTGGAGAAAAGGGAACACTTCTTCACTGCTGGTGAGAGTGCAAGCTAATACGTCTCTTTTGGAAAGAAGTATGGAGAATCTTCAGGGATCTAAAAGTAGACCTGCCATTTGATCCTGAAATTCCTCTACTAGGTGTATATCCAAAAGACCAAAAATTGCTTTATAAGAAAGATATTTGCAGCAGATTGTTCATTGCAACTCAATTCATAATATCCAAGTCATGGAAAAAGCGCAAGTGCCCATCAACCCATGAATGGATTAATAAGTTGTGGTATATTTATGCCATGGAATATTATGTAGCCTTAATAAAGATGGAGACTTTACCTCTTTTACATTTACATGGATGGAGCTGGAATATATCCTACTTAGTAAAGTATCTCAAGAATGGAAGAAAAAATATCCAATGTACTCAGTACTATTATGAAACCAATTTACAATCAGTCACACTTTCATATGAAGAATATATCACAACTATGGCCCAGGATGAAGGACGGAGGAGGGTGGGATGGGGTGGGTCAGACCAAGGGAGAGTGAATGGTGTGATCACACCTATGGTGTGTAATGCAAGGGTACAAATCGGATCTATTAGAATAGAGTAGAAATGTCTTAACACAATAATTAAGTAAATGAGATGAGGTATTTATTAACCAGTGTGATGTAAGCATTCCTAATTCCATATGATATCAGCACACTGTACCCCATAAATGCATTAATGTTTACATGAAAAAAAATAGGCATAGATGGGATATTTCTCAAATTGATAGAAGCCATTTATAACAAACCCACTGCCCCTATCATTTTTAATAGAGTAAAACTGAAGTCATTTTTCCTTATAACTGGAATCAGAACAAGGATGTCCACTATTGCCACTACTACTCAACATAGTGCTGGAAGTTCTCGCCAATGCAGTCAGTAAGAGAAGGGTATCAAGAGTATCCAAATGGACACAGAGGAAGTAAAGCTTTCAATCTTTGCGGATGATATGATTTTATAATTAGAAAGCCCCAGAGACTGAACTATGACACCCTTGGAAATCCTCAAGAAATACAGGAACATGTTGGAATATAAAATCAATGTCCATAAATCAATAGCCTTCATATATGCCAATAACATTCAACCTGAGAACCAAATCAAAGACACAATATACTTCATAGTAGCTTCAAAGAAATTGAAACATATAAGAATATATTTAACCAAAGTTGTGAAGGATGTCTACAGTGATAACCATGAAACCCTGAAAAAAGAAATAGCAGAAGACATTAACAAAATGTAAGAACATATCATGCTCATGGCTGGGAAGAATCAACATTGTTAAAATGTCTATACTACCCACAGTGACCTACAGATTTAATGCAATGCTCACTAAAACACCAACACCAAACTTTGAAGAACTCAAAAAAATAGTTCTTTATTTCATATAGAACTAGAAACAACACTGATGAGCCAATGCAATTCTAAGAAATAAAAAGTCATGTTACCTGACTTCAGGTTACACTACAACTCTTCAGTGATCAAAGCAGGATAATATTGGCACAAAAACAGAGACATAGATCTATGGAACAGAGTAGAAAATTGTTCTTTGATTAGATAAAAGCATACACTGGGGAAAAGAATTCCTATTTAATAAATGGTCCTGAGTGAACTGGTTATCCACATATAAAAGACTGAAACTGGACCCACACCTCTTACCATTTACAAAAATTTTATCACAATAGTAAAAGATTTAAATCTAAGACAGAACAATATGAACTCTAGAAGAAAGCATGGGAAAAACTCTTGATAATATCAACCTGGAGAAAGAATTTATGAAGAAGATCCCATTGGCAATCACATCAACAAAAACAAATAAATCAGATCTGATCAAGCTAAAAAGCTTCTGCACCACTAACAACACTACAATTAAAGCAAATAGAAAACCTTTTGAATGAGAGAAAATATTCACGTTATGAATCTGACAAACAGTTGATAACCAGAATCTACAGAGAACTTAAACTAATCAACAAGAAAAGAGCAAACAATCCCAGTTATCATTGAGTAAGATGTATGAACAAAACTTTCTTCCAAGAAGACAAATGGCAAATAAACACGTGAAAAAATTCTCTGTCATCCCTAATCATCCAAGAAATGCAAATCAAAACCACTTTGAGATGTCATCAAATCCCAATGAGAACAGCCCACATCTCAAAGTCTCAAAGCTGCAGATAGCGATGTACGTGTGGAGAGAAGGGAATACATGCTCACTATTGATGGGATTGCAAACTAGTACAGCGTTTTTGGAAATAAGTATGGAAAATCCTCAAAGAGCTAAAAGTAGACCTCCCATCTATCCCACAATCCCATTATTAGATATCTACCCAAAAGAGAAAATATCATTTTACCATAAAGACATTTGCACTAGAATGTTATTACAGTTCAATTCACAATCACCAAGACTTGAAAACAACCCTAGTGCCCATCAAGCCAGGAATATATTAGCAAACTGTGGCATATGAATGCCATGGAATAGTATTCAACCATAAAAAGATGGAGACTTCACATCTTTTCTATTTACCTGCATGGATTTGGAGAGCATTCTCCTAAGTATCACAAGAATGGAAAAGCAAGCATCCAATGTAGTCAATACTAATATGAAAGTAGTAGGTGAACAACTACATGCCCACAAGAGAGAAAAAAACAAATTCAAAGGCTGGGTGCTGTGGCTCATGCCTGTAATCCTAGCGCTCTGAAAGGCTGAGACCCGTGGATTGCCTGGACCACTGTGTTTGAGACCAGCCTGAGCAAGAGTGAGACCCCATCTCTAAAAATAGCTGGGCATTGCAGTGGGTTCCTGTAGTCCCAGCTACTTGAGAGGCTGAGGCAAGAGAGTCATTTGAACCCAAGAGTTTAAGGTTGCTGTGAGCTATGACACCATGGCACTCTACTGAGGGTGACAAAGTGAGACTGTCTCAAAAGAAAAAAGAAAAGAAAAACACAAATTCAAGAATGGAGAAGGAATAACAGGGGTAAGCTCTCACCTAAGGGACACAATAAAGGGGTATATAGCACACCTGGGTCAAGAGCTCAACTATAAGTTGTACTTTTCCTAACAAATGCAAACAATGTATCCTAATCATAAGTACCTTTATATTAATCTGAAAAGAAAGAACAGGAAAAATATCATATAAATACTTTAAAAAACCCTAAAAGTATTATAAACACAAGGCAAGTTTAGCAAAAGTTAGCTGTACATAGGTACATCATAGTAAAAATGCTAAAAATCAGTACTAAGGAGAAACTTTTTAACCAAAGAAGAGGTACATTTTTAATATTTCAAGGAGAAATATAAGACTTACATCTGACTTTCTGACAGAAATAATGAGGAGTAGAGGGGAATGGAATGATGCATTCAAAGAGCTAAAAGAGAAATAGGATCAAGATGTCTCAACAGACAGGAACAAGTATAGTAAGGTGAGTCTCAAATTTTGAACAAATAATTTAGGAGCTAAAGCTAGGATTTATCATGGAAGAGACAGAAAGCATTAAAAGTAGGTAAGGAATGTGTTTAGGGCAACTTGTCTGTCTGGAGACTGGCTAATAGCTGGGAGAAACTCCTGTATGTGAGGACACAATAAGAGAGAACCCCCTGGGACTTCATTCCAAGAAAGGCTTTTAGGATCTTGGCTGTAAGAGAAATCACTGACCCATACAAGTTTTGGGCCTATCATAGACAGCTGCTTGGAGATTGCTGGAGATGTTGCTCCAGAAAAGGAATCCATGCAGAGTCCCACAATCATCTGAGCTGAAAGCAGCTTGAGCCAGATGCCATTCTAAGAGCCTAGATAACAAGGAACCATGCAGCTCTGAGGATGGATATAGGAGGTCAGGTTCTTTCATGCACCTTTGGGAAGGTCCCCACAGCTCTTTTGTAAGTTGCTATTGAGACAGACATGAGCAGATAGCATTCCCCATAGTATCCCACCCACGCTTATTGCCTGGGTGGGGCCCTACCCTTTCCAGGTGCAGATGCAAGGAATCATTTTGAGAACTTAACATTGGGCTGTGCCCCACCCTTGGGCTAAGTTTAATGTGGCTGCTGCCCTCATATATCCTAGGAAAACCATCTGGAACAGTATGCAACACCTTTCAGCTCCTTAATATGCGACTAGTCTTAAGAAAACTGAACTTTCTATAGTTTCCTACCATAGAAGCCTGTCTGAGAAGCACCCCAGCCTCTCTGGTCACAGATCTGAGGCATGATTTGGGGAATTTAAACCCACCCTTGGGCTGAGTTTGGCATGAGCAGCTGTAGCCCCCACTCAGCTGAGAAAGGACGGGAAAGCCAAAGTTGTCTACACACACCTAGGGCAATTTCCACCACTCTTCTATGTCCTGCTGTGTATCTGAGTCACAAATGGACATTATTTCTCCTAGCATCTTGCCTATACCATTTGCCTAAAACAGACCTCATCCTCTCTCATTATAGGCCCATGGTGCCAGTTTGGGATTTTAAAGTTGAGTACCATTCCACCCTTGGGATAAGTTCAGGCTAATACAACCACCACTGCCACCTAACTGGGGAGGGACAGGTGAAACCAAACTCTCCTATACATACCTGTGGAAATTCCCACTGCTTTATTTCAGGCTGCTGTGAGACTGATACATGATCAAACAGCACTTCCCCCAGCATCTTGCCCTTATTGTTCCTGGAGCACCCACCCTTTCTAGTCACAGACCCAGGCAGTAGTTTGGTAGTTTAAAGCTGTATAGCATCTAGCACCCCACCCTAAAAATGAGTTTGGGTTGAAATAGCTGCAGCCCTGCCCAGTTTAGCAGGTGACAGAGAAGCCAAATCTCTCCTATAAACACCTAGGGTAATTCCTACTGTCCTACTACAGGCTCCTATAAGACTGTGACATAAGTGGACTTCACTCCACACAGTTTCTTGCCCATGCTGCTTACCTGAAATGGGCCCTGACCTGTTTGATTACAAGCCCACATCCAGCATCATTTTGAGAACTTAATTCTTGGGCTGAGTTCAAGGTAATGTCGCTGCAGCCACCAACCAACTAGGGCAAGAAAAACCAAGCTCTCCTAAGCACACTCAGAATAATGCCCAATCCCCTGTTATAGGTAGATGAGGGCCTGGGAAGTCGCCTGTCCAAGCCATTATAGCTACACCAACATGGACCACTCACATCCTAATGATGGCTCCAGTATGTTTACAACTGCTTCCCACAACATACGTGCTGCTTAGGAGCCTGAGAACTGGGCAACACATCTGGCCTTCTGCTTTGACTACTAGCTTCTGGACATGCCACCTGAAGCCCCAAGAATTGCTCCCACCCTTGGAAACACTAATACTGCTGCAAGCATAAATTGCTCTGGGACCAAAAATAAGGCTTACTCAGGCCACTGCTTTCATCCCTGGGGCCGAAGTCTGGCTTGGCAGGGGTGCAAATCCCCAGAAAAACTTCACCATAGCCTCTACTAATAACTGTTCCCTAAGCCACCAAGTAAATCACAGATACCACTGATTTTTTGTACTGCCTAAGAAATTATGCAAAAACCACACTACTGCTGACACCAAAAATCCAAGCCAAAGTGAACTGCTGAACCTACGACATATATGAAA
This sequence comes from Perodicticus potto, assembly GCA_963574655.1. Lineage (NCBI taxonomy): Eukaryota > Metazoa > Chordata > Mammalia > Primates > Lorisidae > Perodicticus > Perodicticus potto. The sequence goes on from CAUYRH010017819.1 coordinate 7,566, forward strand.
GTCTGAAAATTAAGTTTGTGAACTCATCCTAGAAAAAGTACTACATACCTCATAGCTGAATATCACTATGATCACCTTGAAAGTATGCTCCTTGAGAAGCTATTCACTGATGCCAATGCCCAGTCCACACTTCAAAGCAATTTTGGAAAAAAAAAAAAAAAAAGCAAATTTTGGAACTCTTGTTCTGTAATGCCATCAAAGCTGTTGTCATATTACCCTTAGTGTCCTCAATGTCATCAAAATGTCTTCTTTTCAATATTTCCTTTTTCTTGAATAAAGGAGAAAGTCATTGGAGGCCACATTAGGTGGGTAGGAAGAGTGTTCCAATACAGTTATTGTTTATTGGCTAAAAACACCACCACAGGCAGTGCCATGTGAGCTGCTACATTGTCATGACCCAAGGGTCATGAGTTGTTGACCAAGATTTTTAGTTAAGATTTTCCTGTTTCTTTATTGATGTTTACTTGATCTGCTATGCTTCTCACAGTTAGGTGATGATTTTGATGCACAATTTGACAAATTTTTGCCATTTTAAAAATCATTTCTGCTTGTTACTGGCCACCCTGACCTCTCTTCATCACTGACACTTTTCTCTCCCTTCAGAAAAGTATTTAATCCATTTGAATGCTGCTGTTTTCTTCATGGCATTATCCCCTTAAACATTTACTAACATGTCCCTGATTTCACTTCCACTCTTGCCAAATTTAACAAAAATTTAATGTTTGTTCATTGTTTTAATTCAAACTCTGACATTTTCATGATGGCACATACAACAAAAATGCGACTCCAAGAACCTGATGGCTGCCTGGGACCCTGCCACTGCCGCTACCTGGCTGTGGCTGCCCTCTTCTGGGGCCGCATGCCCATGAAGGGGGTGAACGAGCAGAAGCTTAACGTGCAGAACAAGAACAGCAGCTACTTCGTTGAGTGAATCCAACAACGTGAAGGCCGTGTGTGACATCCCGCCCCTCGGCCTCAAGATGTCGGCCACCTTCATGGGCAACAGCACGGACATCCAGGAGCTGTTCAAGCGCATCTCAGAGCAGTTCACGGCCACATTCCAGCGCAAGGCCTTCCTGCACTGGTACACGGGTGAGGGCATGGACAGATGGAGTTCACCGAGGCCGAGAGCAACACAAATGACCTGGTGTCCAAGTACCAGCAGTACCAGGACACCATGGCTGATGAACAGGGGGAGTTTGAGGTGGAGGAGGGTGAGGATGAGGCTTAAATTCACGAGGCGGAGCAGGTTAGGGAAAGCTAAGAAGGAAAGCCAGCGGGTGGGGGGCTTACCGGTGAAAATATCTTGGCAGTTGAACAAAAGCAGCATGGTCTACTGTAGGTGTGTGCACTGGTACTCTGGTGTTCTTCATTTGTTGCCTGTCACTGCCCCCCCCCTTTTTCTGTAATATTGATGACAACAATGTAACATTTGAGATATTTCTGAGCTAATGTTATAATGGCTAAAATCACATAAACATTTGTGTCAGAAAAAAAAAGTTTGAGTTTCTTTATTTGTGTTTGTTGTATACCGTTATTTTGACTTATTCTAAATGCAGTGGAATGTGACTGAGATATTCCCCTTTAAACTTTTTTTTCAACCATACAGAAAATTTGAAAACACAGTACAATGAACCATATGTTCATTCCCAATTAACATTTTCCCGTATTTGTTTTCTCTTTCTTTGCTTCAAGTTTTTCTGTAGAATCTCTCTCCTCTCATCATTGTGCAGGCTATCATTAGCGGCCTTTTCTTGAGGGCTTCCCATTTACCAGGACCTTTTTGCAAGCAATGAGCAGGGAGTTGACCCTGAATAGCTGGAAGCAGTCTGCAGCCACCAGCGGACACTCAGCAAGACAATGTTACACATCAACATGAATACTACACTGATATACAAAGTTATGACATCTTACCAAGTTATTTGTACAGTTCTGCCAACATAAGTGCATGATGGCAAGTTCACAAATTTAATTATTAGAACTTTGTAGACATACATCTTAAGCAAAACATTTCTCCTATTCAAAAGTAATTTCAAGGGTGGTGCCTGTGGCTCAGTGAATAGGATACCAGCCTCGTATATCGAGGATGGTGGGTTCAAACCTAGCCCCGGCCAAACTGCAACAGAAAAATATCCAGGTATTGTGGCGGGTGCAGTAGTCACAGCTACTCTGGACACTGAGGCAAAAGTATCAGCTAAGCTTAAGAGCTGGAGGTTGCTGTGAATTTGACCACATGGTACTCTACCTAGGGTGACAAAGTGAGACTCTCTGTCTAAAGCAAAAAAAGGAATTTCAATAAGTCACAACAAGCAACTGCTTGAGATGCTTGGATATCAACAGAGGGACACAAGAAACACGAAAAAGGGAAGGAGCCAGATGGCGGTCAAGTAACGGCTTCCTTATAACTGGGCATGGTGAAATTGGGGATAGAAGACTCCAGACATCTCTGGCTGGTGGGATCTGCCCAGAAACATCCCTTTGGGGACAAAGGGAGTCAGCAAGAGACTTCTGGACCCCATGAGGAGAACAAAGGCAGTGGAGAACTGGCAAGTGGTTGTGTGTGTTCGTTTGGTCTAATCCTTCTGGCAACTGTAAGTACAGCAGCAGTGAGATTGCAAACTGGAAAGGCCTTACCTGTGCGCTGTTTTGGTTTTTTTTTTTTTTTTTTTTTTTTTGATTTGGCACTCATTTGAACTACTTTGGGAGAATGTGGGCAAGAGCATGGATGACTTTAAGCATTGTCTAGGGCCCCAGACTAAGTTGCTGAGCCAGACAGGTAATAGTGTTCAGCTGTGGGCCACGTGTGGTGCCATTATGGGAGAACTGCCCCAGCAAGCTCTGCACTCAGGGTTGCAGAACAAGAATCAGGCAGGAGCAAGTAATCTAATGACTGAGCAGCCTAAAGACGGGGACTGAGACGCCTTACAGCCTTGGTCCTCAGGAGCATAGAGTGAGACTGGTTTTGGTAGAAGGGGTAAGTGGATAGCAACTTTAGAAGTGATCCCAGAGACAAGTACTTTCCTGGGAAAGCATCTTCTTAGATACCTTTAGCACTTTAAAGTGCCTTTTAAGTGGGATGAGGAGAGATTTAGGCTCTCCACCCTGTGGGGTTTGAGAAATCAGCAGAGACCTCCAGTCTCAAATCTGGATAGCCATATCAGCATTGTGATTAACATCTCACATCTCAGAAGATCACCTGTTGTCCAGACAATATTCAGTGAGATATATATACTGCTTTTTTAAAAATTCAACATTTTCCCTCTAGATTTTTCTCTTTTCTTCTTTCTTCATTTTTCTAGTTTAAATATAATTTTCCATTGTTGCCTTCTTTAACAATTAGAACTTCATTATTTGCTAGTGTTTCTACCCCTATTATTTGGGTTTTACTCAATTTTATCCTGCAAAGTTTTCTGTTTGCTTGTTTTGGTTTGATTTATAGCTTTTTTGTGTTTCCTCTGTAATTAGTGGAGATGGGGTACTGTGCCCAAACAGGCTAGCAAAGAGCTGATGACCTCAAGGGAACCACCCAACTTGGCACCCTCAAAAATTGGGGGTTTTTAAGGTTGAGTCAAAGTACCCTACTGTACACCTATATTGCTACTGTCTCCCTCTTTCTTTGCCTCTCTTCTTTTTGTCAATATTCCCTTTTACTCATCCCCTCTCCTTTCCCTTTTTTCTTTTCTTTTTTTTTCTTTTTTCCCTTCTTGCTCTTCAATCTTCTCATCCTTTTAGTCCTATACCAAAAGGACTCATCAAAACCCTAGTCAAGAGGCATGGTAACTTAAAGATCAAGAGGAAGTGAAAGGAAAATTAGGGAAAGGAAGCAGATAAAAGAAACCACTCATGAGGAAGAACCAGCAGAAAAATCTTCGCAACATGAAAAACCAGCCCAGAGCAATCCCCCCTCCCCAAAGGGACTGTGAGGAAGCTACTGCAGAGGATTCCACCTATAAATAAATGTTAGAAATGACAGAAAGGGAATTTAGAATACAGGTGATGAAAACAATGAAGGAAATGATGGAAACAATGAAGAAAACTGCTGACAAAGTGGAAAATAACCAAAAAGAAATCAAAAAACGGAATCAAATAAGAGATGAACAATATGAAGAATATAGAAAAGATATAACAGAGCTGAAGGAACTGAAGCAGTCAATTAGGAAATGTAAAGATGCAATAGAAAGTACCGACAACAGATTAGACCATGCAGAAGAAAGAATCTCAGAGGTAGAGGACAAAGCTCTTGAGATAACTCAGATTGTTAATGAGGCAGAAAAGAAGAGAGAGAAAGCAGAACATTTGCTGACAGAATTATGGGACT
>CAUYRH010017820.1:0-26916 GCA_963574655.1 Perodicticus potto
AGCACTTGCTGCTTTATCTTGCACTTTTATGTTACAGAAACGGCTTCCTTAAACCTCATGACCCAACCTGTGCTAGCTTCCAATTTTTCTTCTACAGCTTCCTCACCTCTTTCAGCCTTCACAGAATTAAAGAGAGAATTAGGGTCTTAGTCTGGATTTGATTTTGACTTAAGGGAATGTTGTGGCTGGTTTAATCTTCTATCCAGACCATCCAAAACTTTCTGTGTATCAGCAATGAAGCAGATTTGCTGCTGCTTACCATTTGTGTGTCCACTGGAGCAGTACTTTTAATTTCCTTCAAAGAACTTTTTCTTTGCACTCACAGCTTGCCTAACTGTTCAGCACAAGGAAGTCTAGCTGTCAAGCTGTCTCAGCTTTCAACATACCTTTCTTACCAAACTTAATCATTCCTAGCTTTTGATCTACAGTGATAGGCATGAGACTCTTCTTTTCACTTAATACTTAGAAGCCATTGTAGGGTTATCAACTGGCTTAATTTCAATATTATTGTGTCCCATGGAATTGGGAGGCATGAGAAGGAGAGAGATGGAGTTAAGACTTGTCTGTGAAGCAATGACAACATACACAACTTAAGTTTGTTGTAGTATAAGGACGTGGTTGGTGGATCCCCCAAATAATTACAGTAGTAACATCAAAGAGCACTGATCTTAGATCGCCATTACAAATATAGCAATACTGAACAAGCCTGAAACAGTGTGAAAATTACCAACATATGACAACGTGACACGGAGTGAGCATGTGCTGTTGGATGAATGGTGCTGACAGAATTGCTTGACGTAGGGCTGCCACAACCCTTCAGTTTGTAAGAGACAACAGTATCTGTGAAACACAATAGAATGAGGATACTTGTATACAATCACAATCATTCTTACACTTCTAATGGTACATGCCAGCAATTTTCAAGCTTTTAAAAAAAATAACGTCTTAACAGATTGATAAGATGAATCTAATGCTAACAATACTGATGCGTGGACCAGGTCAAAGTGGAAGCATTCCCCTGTCTTCCTCCCTCCCTTTCTGGAGGGCCTCTGTGACACTTTCACTGGGCTTCAGGACTCTGCAAAACCCCATGTGAAAACAAGTCTGTTAACTAGTCTGTTATCTAGGTCACCATGAGTAATGGCAGCTGGTAGGCATTTTCCAAATTCAATTTATGCATATTAAGTTATACCTTAAACACATCTGGAGTATAGCCTGCTTAAAGGAACCCTGATGTAAATTCTTCTATACAGTGAATAACCATAGTTTGTTCTATCCATTTTTAAAGTTTAGATTTTTATACCTTGTGCTTTCTTAAATCAGGTACCTACTGAAGGAATAAAAGCAGTTTCATTTTGGTCAGTCTTATGAAAACAATTATTTCTCCCTTCTGTGCACTCTTCAACCAACAGATGTCACTAAAGATACCAAGACCCAGAGGCAAAGGGAAGGAAAGATTAAATGAACAGAAATTGAGCATAAAAAACATCCAGTTCTTAAAACTGAGAAGTAGGTTTCCAAAGTAATAACATTTATTACACTGCATGCAACATTTTAACCAAAAATTTAAGAAAGAAATTTCTTTTATTAAGTTGCTCGAGCTGAATGGATCATAGCACTAAGTTTTGAAATACATGTTCTTGAAGCAATTTAAAACTCATTAGAAATAATAGGCTTGGGCTAGTAGAAAATGTGGTAAAATTTAATCCTCATCCAAATGTTACCTGGGCTGTACAAACAGGAAATTGTTTTGTGCTACTGTGGCTAACCTCATTGCTGACCCTGAGCTGTAACAGAAAGAGCAGCTGAGAGCTGAAGCAAAATTAAAAACTTACATCAAAGTATATCATGACAGAATGTAGATAAATAAAACAGCATATCAAAAGTATTATTTTTCTGCCAGTCTCATAGAACAGCAAGGTGGAAGTATTCCACAATATGTATAACAAATCAGGTTCATTCAGAAATGAGTCCTTCCCTGTCTACACTGCCCTAGTCGTTGACTACCCCAAAACTGCCCATGAGAGGTGAACAGAGGAAAAAACCCAGTAGGAGTGGAAACAGAAGGGATCACAGAATGTTCCGGCCTCTTTCCTCCATGGATTTCCCCTTCCTTCACCTTGGCTTACCAAAGAAATAAATAATACTGGCTTTTCTGGGTTCTTTCAGTCTCTCCTTCTCTCACCTTCCAGACTCTGGGAAGGCAACCACATGACTTCCTTCCAAGCAGCATATAACAATTTCCAGAGGTAAAAGCATGGGTAATAAAGCATTATAAAAGGTAAAGATAGACAAATCAGATTGGCTGATTGATAGCAATAGCATGGGTACTAGTGGAGGGTGATATTTCTAGTATTGACTGTAAAGCACATGAGTCAACATTGCTGGTGACACAGCTGAAGCACATTTTTCCACTGAACCTTTGAATTCTCTTAAGTTTTGGGAGATAAATCTCCATACTTTAAAGAACAGTGCTTCATCATACTTCATCATAATACCCTAGGTACAATCTTCTTGGGTTCACTCCTAAGAGGTACAGTGACTTTGAATGAAATTCCAGTTCAACTACTTGCTAACCATGTCATATCTGGCAAATTTTTTTACTTCTGTAAGCTTCAATTTTTTCACAACAGTATTCACAGTACTCAGTTGTGACTGGCATAGGCATTGTTTTCTCTGTTTAACAAGAAACTGAAGCTAGAGAGGCTAAAAAACTTAACCAAGGTCATATAACTAGTGAGTGGCAAGCAGTAATAACCACCTTGAGGATTCAACAGGCTAATGTATGATAAATGGTCTACTATAGGAGCATAAGAGCTGATTAAAAGAACAGAAGCTGCCCATACAAACTATTAGTCTAAACTGAAGAGCAGACAGAGCCTTACTCTAATCTCCTTGCCCTTCTTCAGGGTAAGAAAACTCCTTACTGGCTTTTCTTCTAAAGAATGCTTTGAAGGTTTTATCATTCCCCCACCTCCATCTCACTTCTCTCCCTTCCTTTCTGTTCTTCCCTTCTGTCTTCTAGGCCTCCTCCTCCAATGCAATCCTTGCATAGTTATTTTTCTCAACTTCTGATGGTATGCCTTTGTCTATGTCAGATAACTTGGGAAGCGACTGAATAGATTTTGAAGCCCATAGATTTTTCTTTGAGATTCCTTTTAGTGTCACTTGCCAGACATACATTCTGTTCTAGAGAGCCAGTGATACTGGAAAAGGAAGTTAACTTCTCTTATCACTGTAATAGTGAGTAAACCCCAAAGGAAAAAAATACAGGTAATAAAGGAAATGATCCAGAAAAAGGGGCAAGAACATTAAATTATGACTGTTAACAGGAATCTAACATTTGGATAGTTAAAGCTCTATTGGTTACTAAGAGATTCTTATATACACACTGTTTATTTCCTTTAAAAAAAGCGAGAAAATAAAAACTCAGGATTGGCTATAAGTAGAGAAAGCAAAGCAGGTGGTCTAAGCAGGGGCACTGCTGAGCAAAACAAAAATGTGGGTGGGTGACCCCTGTCCAAAGAAAGCTGGCTTGGTGACTGAAAGAGAAAGTCCCTGCATCAAGAAGAGGTTCATTCAGTGAGTTCCATATTATTCCCCAGATAAGACCCTTCACCCAGAGTAGCTCAATTAACTCCCTTATTCCTAACTAGGTAGGTAGGCCAGGAAGTATTTATTATTATTTATTATTCTTAATTTTGTACATGAGAAAACTATGCACACATAGGTGTAGTATTTTAGGTGAAGATCATGCAGTTGATAAGCGTTGGGTAATAGAATTAGTATTTAGATCCCTTCTCCTCCATGAGGTGGTTTAATTCCAGGTATTACAGAATTTAGGGTAGAACAAAGACCAAAGAGCAGACTCCACTGGGATTCTGGGCTGGCTGTACTTTAATTCACAGCTCAGGTAGGAATGGCTGAGTGAAAACAAGTAAAGAGAGGTTGAGCCACTGTATTTTTTTTTTTTTTTAACGAAAGTTTACTCTTAAATGTGCAATAAGATCCAAGACAACACTTCATTTTAGCAATAGGTGTCAAAAAGTGTTTAAATATGAGTGGAATCAAGGGTCACCATCACCTCAGGCATAACAATAGTTTATTTTTTGTTGGATTTCTTAATTTCACCTGTGGCCAGAGGCCCTTCCCTGTAGCATTCTATATATTTTAGCTCATCAGTCTCTCCTGCTCCTTTTTTGTTTCTGTTTGAATGCCTTATTTCATTCATCTCCTTTGTTAGCTTCTTAGGCTGTTTTAGGGGCTTCCTCTTGCCACCTTTGAGCACCCCTTCTCCAAACTCTGCCTAGTTCTCAGATCTTTCAATCTCCCCAAACTGTGCTTTTTTCTAATAAATCATGCTGTTTTTGGAAAAAGGTTGAGACATATATCTTAGTATGGTAAAACACTGACAGGAATTAAATATCCACTGCAAGTATGGCAAACTGCATTTATAATATTTTAAAAGGAGTCCATTTTTACCTCTAGGAGACAAAGCATTTTAGCTTTATATGATTTTACTGTGTCATCTTTCAAACAGATACAAAGGTTGTGGTAATGCAGTTGTTGGTAAAGATGAAAGTAAGTGACTATAAGTATACTGTCTTATATAAGTGGTTTTGTAGTTTCCATACTAATTAGCTCAAATTCTACAAATCAAATGTGCAATTAAAACAGCATTTTTAAGTGGAGGCCTACAATGTATATATCAGAGCCCCACAGTGTGTTTTGGGATGAAGTGAAAATGACTTAAAACACTAATTTTTGTCCTTTTTTTTGAAAAAAAGAAATAACTTTTGCTTTTCTAAAGGTAGTATACTTTTAATGGTTATTCCTATATATACACACACAGCTAAAATAACAAGGCTTGACAAAATTTTGTAAAATCTATTTCCAAGGAAGTACTTAAAAAGAAATATGAGAATTGCAAGCAATTTTTGAGATCAAATGTACTTAGAGTTTGATGCTGACTTGGGAAAGTAAACAGACAAAGGTAAGCGAAAAAGAAGACACAGGGAAACCTCTCTCAAGATGAAGTTCAATGGCCAAAAAAAAAAAAAAAAAAAAAAAAATATTGTGACGTCAAATATTACACTTATTAAAGTATCTAAAGAATGGAAAAAAAAAGTATCCAATGTACTCAATACTACTATGAAATCAATATATAACCACCTACACATTCATATGAATGGCAAAAACTATAGTCCAGAAAGTAGAAGGGAAGAAGAGAGAGAGGGAGGGGAGGGTATATGGGAGGTGGAAGGGTATTTGGGGTGGGAGGCTCACCTAATTTGCATGATGCAATGATACATTTCAAAACTATTAAGAAATGAGTATAATTGTGATGGATGTGTTACTTAGTTCAATGTAAGCATTTCACACTGTATATTGAAGCAGTACCCTGAACCCCATAAATGTATCAATGTACAAAGTTATGATTTAATAAAAAAATAATTAAAGAAAGAGTAAATGAATGATGAAATCATCTGATATAATAAACAGACCTCAACTTGAAAAAAAAAAAAAAAGATGAAGTGCAATGCACAGAGCCTAGCTCAGCTGAGATTCTGTCAGTGAGTCCCAAATTAGATTACAAAAAATTCTTATCCATCCTACCCCATCTCTGTTTACATAAAGGTCTCAGATAGCAGAGAATTTCACTGATAAAGCTGTCAGAAATGGCAAGTATTAGGGTTTATGGTAATTGTAAGGTCCAAAATGCTAACTAAATTCTAAAATTCTTGGGCTGTAAGTAAACTCTGTTTTTAAGGCTTCAGTGCACTAAAGTTCCCTATAATAAAATATTAACTATTCTATTCAAGGGTATTTCCCCCAAATTCTGTGACATACAGGTTTACGCATTCCTTGACTCAAGTAGCAAACTCCTTTATATAACTTCGAGCAATTTTGAGTATGCTATAACTTTTCAATATTCTGTCTAGTGTATTACCTTTGCCTATTGACACTGCAATTTTATCAGCAACTTGGTCAGGTATGATTTGTAGTCAAAGGCATGCTTTTTACTTCTCCTGTGCCAATATGATTGCTACCTGGCTTTTTGCACTTCTATTATCCACTTCACAAATTCACATATATATGAAAGTTGAAAAGAACGAAATAACATCTTTCTTTCCTCCAAAGAGATAAAACTATATCACACAGACAAATATGGAAAAAAATACTCACCATAAGTGCAAACCATTTTACTAGCTTCTCTAAAGAGAAGAATTCCATTAGGAGATGACACATCAAAATTCAAACGCTGGGATCTAAGAAATGTAGCAAAAAATTAGACTGTGGCAGATAAAGAAACCAAATATAGTTTTAGTATTTCCAACATTTCATTTATTAGAAGTAGTACTAGTATAATTATCTCTTAAAATGTCATTCTACTTAACTGTTGATAAAATATGTTTGCTAACTTTTTCATTATAAAGATACCAGGACAATTAAGAAGACTTATTTTCACTTATTTGCGGATTCTTAGAGTTCATTTTTTATCGGTTAAAACAATATCCTAACATCATATATCACAGATTTCTTGCCCCTTCTCCTTTCATGCAAAGTGGCTAGAGACAATAATATTAAACCCCCCCCAGCTGTTTATGTGTAAGTTTATATAACTAGTTGGACAGAAATATGTATTTACATTTCTCTATTACTATAGAATCTGAGACCAATTTTTAAGACAAATTCTAAAGTGATAGATAGGAAATCCAGGTAGTTTTAACACTGCACATATAGTAGATTCATATAATGAATGAATAAATAGTAGATTCACATAATGATTCTTGCTACTTCCAAAGCATATTTTAAACACATTAAATTACATTACAGATTATAGTTTCCAATGCATACTTAAGTAAAAAGAAACAAATTTTAGGAGTTCTCTGAGAACAATTCTACTTCCTTGGTTCCACAGGGGAATGCAATATGAATAAGGTAAAGGACTTACGTGCCATCCTGATATAATATTTGCTTTTTAAACATCACTTTGGCGTTCAAGAAATAATGGCATATTTTTAAAAGGATTAGCAAAAAAAATGCCAAAAAGCAAAGACATTGTTAAAGTCCTGTTTGCCAAGAATAAAATAAATTTTTACTTTTCCATGCTTTTTCAAAATGCTTTAGTATTAACTACAATTATAATCTATTAGAAATATTGTTATGAACATTTGTTGGCATATGAGTCCTAATTAAAGAAAAGAAATGCATACAAACAATTCACATTAGATTCAATAGAAATATAGACAAGGTAACATTTTCTGAGATAACAGATTTTCACTAAGTAGTTCTCAGGACAATTGTGCTAGATAAAAATCATCTGTCTATATGGTAGACATAAAATACTTTACAATATAGAAAGCAATGAATTTTTTTCCGTTAGAATTAAATGTTACATCAGTAACATATAATTATCAATTACCGGGTTGAAAAAAATTATCATTTAATTAAAAAGCAAACTAAATTTCTAATACAAAATACGAAGCCATCCTTCCTTAAATATTTAAGGCACCTATGAAGATTATCTTTTAAAAAACTAACAGCAAAAATAATACTCACATTTATTTGTCTGGTCTTTTTCCATCTCTCGTTTTAGAGCAAATATTCTAACTATTGTTGTGAAAAATTCAGCACCAGAGATAAAATTAGAGCTGCAACCCATAGTCCTTCCCTATCTAGATAGCTGCCCCGTAAACATGCAGTTTTACAAAAGGAATTGATGAAATAGGATGCCCAAGTGACAGGTAATTTGGTACTAAGCCATATACACAATGACATATTTTAAAGAGGTAAACACAATTAGCTTATTGCAGAGTTTTTCTCATTTAGCTACATCTTTATTAATATTTATATGCACAGTATTTGAATCTCTGCTGGTCTATGCAAATTACAAGGTCAACCAGGCAATTTCTGAGAAGTGTTGCAGTTGCTATTTCAGTGAATATTCTCAGTATATAAATCATCTAAATATATGCACCTTGGCAGAAAGGAAGAAGCACAACTTAGAATGGAAAGCAGGGACAATCCCGAGAGCTCCTGAGGCGGACAACTTTGTGCCTATGAATTCCTGTAGGATTGTTTCCCTGTCCATCAAATGAAGTATTTTATCTCAGAGACCTTTAAATTTTTTTTCTGCTTAAAATTCTATAGAATTGTACTTAAGCAGTGAAATAGTTAAAATAGCTGCACCTTCATTTTGTGCCTTTGAATATTTCAAATTATAATGGCTAAAGTGGTCTTCCAATTTATTTTCTACTTCCCATAGTTCCCATGTAAAACTAAGTATATTATTATTCTTTCTACCCAAAAATCTCAATCTTATATCTCGAATTTTATTGTTTTCCCTGATTATCTTAAGTTTTGATTCCTGGGCTCTTCCTAAGCTTTGAAAACACACACACAGAAAGGAAAAGTCTGACGTTTGGAGTCTTCTGCCAATAATAGATTGTTTATTCATTCTCTGTCATACTGTTTACCTATTTTGCATCAGTTCTGCCATAAGTTTCAAGATGGGAGTCGTACAAGCTGGTTCTCCATACCACCGTTCAATAGCCTTCTGAAGAATGGGAAGGTATGCTGGGTACCTTTTATAAAGTCTGTTAAAGAATTTAAAGGAAAAGAAACATTGTTCCTGAAAATTAGTGCCAATTAAGAAGAAAAAAGGAAATCTACAATTTGTCCAATGTCTATACTATACAATAGCAATTTTATAAATTGCTTTTCCTAACCTGTAGAGATATACTTAAATTTTGGGGGGCTGCAGGCTATTTGCTCTTATTTGTAACATATCCATATATTATATTGCTTTATTCTTGGCATACTCTATAAATACACACTCTTACATTTAAAGGGTTAGTTATGCTAAATATTTTAGGAAAGGAAAATAAATTTAGTTAATTAGGATAAAAACATATTTGAGCTATTATTATCAGACTTTCATGCGTACCATACTACTTAGAAAAAAATTATGAAATTTTAAACATACATAAAAAGTAGAGGGAAATAGTAATAATAAGCCCCACATTATCTATTTCTCACTTCCAACATTACAGTCCCTCTCTCTTTTTTTAATTTGTCAACTTGCTCTGCATGGTCCCGCTGCAGCACCAAAGAACATCTGGGATGTTAGCTTGAAGAAAATCTTTGAGTTAACTATTAATATTAATCCATTTAAGTGTTGATGAAAGACAGTCCAACATACACACAAAGAGAAATTCTCAAACATCCTTATTAACAGTGAGAAGTGGATGCCTCTGAGAAGTCTATGCTAAAGCCTTGGAAAACTCCGACTTAGCTTCACTGGCCCTTTAACTCACCACTGGCTTCCTCCTTGCAAAATAGAAACATCAATACAGAAATAAGGCCCAAAACTGTAGCAGAAAATCCATGTCTCCACCTTTATTCTATTCTACTTTACTTTTTTCCAACCTCAGGTGTCTCTCTGATATTTTCCAAAGCACTTGTCTAGTCTTTTTGTTTCGGATGGAAATGCTGAGCTCAATCAATTAATGTTCTTTTTCTGTGTAGTACGAGTAGAAACCTCCATGAGGTGGTCACGGTAATTTTCTTTCTAGCTCTTAGAATAAACTTACAACTTGTTAGCATGGCATAAAAGACATTTTAAGCTCTGGCCCCTGACTACCTCCAGCTTCATCTCTTAGCACTTCTGCTGTATGATTCAGTCATTCATAACTCCCTGCAAACTCACTGATGCCAGCTCTCATCTTCATATCTTTTTATATTGTTTCTTTTGTCTAACCCATTTGTGTCTTTCAATACTTAGCTCAAGTTTCACTTCCCATGGGATGTTTTCTCTACCTTGTCAAAAGGCATCAATCCCTGCTTCATTATGTTCAATTAACACTCGCGAATATATCTCTTAAAAATACAAAGTATTAGAGTTGGGTAGTTGTATTACCTGTTTGCCCCCATTAGATAATGAGATAAAGGGCAGAGACCCTACCAACTTCCTGCTAATTTCTATTTGTCCCTCAGATTTCAATACAGGTGTCAATTATTTCACAAAGCCTTCTCTGACATCACATGCACCTGTTTCCCATCCCTCCCTATTGGGTTAGGAGTGTTACCTGTGTATGGCTTATGGAACCCTGTGTATAACAGCACTTGTCTATCTCTCCTATATTTGCTATTATTTATTATACGCATGGGCCATGTACAAATACAAAGTACAGGTAGATAAATATTTGTTGCTATAAACTTGCAACCTAAAAATGAAGTGGAATATACTTGATTAGAATTACATATTTAATTCTTTAAAGTGTACATTTTACTTTGAGGCTTTAGGAAATAGTTCCCATAACAATCAATGAAAATACACATAGCCGTCTATAGGTTTAAGAGCGACATAACCTCTTAAAAGTACAAAAAGCAATGCTTTCTCTTATTAGATACCATATGATGGCTATATTTGCCTTAATTTCCTTAATACACGTTTACTAGGTCCTACACTGTAATAAGAGCTGTGTTAAGCTCTCCGGAGAAACCAGTAAACAAAACATTAGCAAATTCCTGCGCACATGGAATTTATATCCCAATAACAACAACAAAAAAATATACAGTATGTTAGAAAGCACTATAAAGGAAAATACAGCAGGAATGGGCAATAAGTTAGTATATACGTGGGAGTGAGGTTTCAGCTGCATGAAAATGAAAAAATAAAAGCAGTGAGCTTGATTATTAACTTTACTTTGGCTGTTATATATATATTTTTCCTATGGACAAGAAAAGCCATAATTTTTGATAGATGGGAGATACTATGTACTAGGGACTGAAGATCCAGAATTAAGAAAGATATGGCTTTTATTCTTGGGGGAATTCATGCTGAAATCCAGGTGGCAGACATGTAACTGCTAAAATTCTGAACAGTGCCAGAAGAGCACAGGTAAGAAAATATTCTACCATATGATCTCCTGAGCAGAAAACCAGAGATCATTAGTGTAAAGCAACTCTAAGGCTCATCAGAAAGCTGAAAAGATCCAAATCTCAGAACCTAAGAATAGTAGAGGCACATGCAGGCTCATTTGCAAGGCACTTTAAAGATACTTAGGACTATCCTATTTTTTCAGAGCACACTGCATTCACTATGGGATAAGGCCAGGAGATATGAGGAGATGCTCCCTTTTCCGTGTGGAATGAGAGAGGTGCCAATTCTAATATTCTTCTGACAGAGGTGACTGTCACAGAGAAAATGAGTGATTATTGGAAAGCAGAGTAGAGGTCTACTAAGCAGGAAGGTTAAAAGGGCTTCAGACTGAGAGTGCTAGGCTCAGATTACAGGGTGAGAATCAGAACCCAATCTAGGAGTTTAATTTTCCAGTGGCCTTGTGAGGAATACATATATATGGATAGGAGGAAAAGAGTGGGAGGCAGAAGAGGCACAGATGTAATGCTTTCACCTTATCTTCTCAACGAATTCCTAAAGTTCATATTACATGAATGGGAAAGAAAGGCATTAATGATATGACACTGCTTTGTAGCAGTGATTTTCTGCAGGTGGGTCATTGCACACTGGTGTGCAGGAGAGGATCTTAGGTGTGCTGCAAAAAATTTTTAAAGATCGCTAATTAAATTATTTTCAGGGCCAAGTGCGGTGGCTCACACCTGTAGCCCTAGCACTCTGGGAGGCTGAGGCAAGTAGATCACCTGAGCTCAGGAATTTGAAACCAGCCTGAGAATTTGAAACCAACCAAACCTTTGTTGTGGGCGCTTATAGTCCTAGTTACTTGGCAGGCTGAGATAAGAGGATTGCTTGAGCCCAAGAGTTTGAGGTTGCTGTGAGCTATGCCATCATGGCACTCTACTCAGGGTGACAGAGTGAGACTCTGTCTCAGAAACAAAACAAAACTTCTTTTTTCGAGACAGAGTCTCACTATGTCACCTTGGTAGAGTGCTGTGGCGTCATAGCTCACAGCAACCTCAAACTCTTGGGCTTAAGTGATTCTCTTGCCTCAGGCTCCCAAGTAGCTGGGACTACAGGAGCCTGCCACAATGTTTGCCTATTTTTTGTTGCAGTTGTCATTGTTATTTAGCAGGTCCAGGCTGGGTTCGAATTCACCACTCTTGGTGCATGTGGCCAGAGCCGTAACTACTGTGCTACGGGTGCCAAGACAACAAAACTTCTTTTTGGAAAGAGGTTCAAAGCACAGTAAGTATATTCCTTTCTTTACTCTTTTTTTTTTTTTTATCACAATAATTAAGTGTGCTGAGGAAGTTTAACTATAGCTTCAAATGTGCCATGAGATAAAAAAGGTTGAAAAATACTGTTATAGGATGCAAAATATGAAGAAATTATGCTTCTTCATAACATCTATCCATCCATTTATCTAGTAGTTACTATGTGCTGGACCCCAAGAAAACAGAAATGAGTAAAAACATTTCTTTCCTTTTGGGATTTCATAGTGGAGAAACCATGAAAATATGCCAGAACAGAAATAGCCTGCCAGTTCACAGCTAATTTTAAAGGTACTCCAAGAAATGCAAACACCTGGACCTTTGTTCATGAAGGGGCTGGTGATGGAAACCTTTCCTCCCTCCCATATGGCACATGCCAGTTCATCTTTCAAAGTATAGCCCAACTTTTATTTCTGGGAAGCTTCCTCTGTTTTGCCAAAAACACTAATCTCTTCCTCATATAATATTCATATGGAGCTTTGCATGCATCTTCATCGTAATACATTGATTTTTGATTATTAGCTACTTGTATATCCAACACATGTGAGTCCCAGACAACCGACATTTTCAACCATGAAATAAATGTGTCTGTAACAAAACATCATCTCCACCACCCACTTCTTCAACCTGATCCTGAGGCCAAATTAAAACTTATCTTTCTTCCTATTTTTGCTTGGTCCATTCCTAATTATGTGGTAAGATCCAGAGCAATATCCTCACCTTTCCAGATGCTCCAGCTATATGCAATCACTCTGCTATTTATATCTTTGTTATGGAACTTAACCACCATTTTATTGTAATAGTTTATGTAGGTATCTAACTGACTCTATTTGGGTTAGAATTTGTGTCTAAGTAATCTATATCCCTCATGATCCAAGCATAATCTTTAGCCCAATTTGTTGCATAAGTGAGCAAATTGGATTCCTTTGTCTCATTCCATATTAGGGAAAGAAACTATTAACCATGGTGGAGTATGCCAGACACTGTACTAGACTCTTTACATAATCATAATACTTCTTATAACACCTGTGAGAAATTATTAGTTTTGTTTTATGGAAGATAAAACTGTGGTGCTGAGACATTAAGAAACTTAGCCAAGTCCCACAGGTTGTTAAGTGGTAAAACTACTACTGGAATCTAAGATTACCTTATTCCAAAGTTTGTGCTTTTCTACATGTATCATTGTCTTGTCTTGCTTTGCCTTTATAGGCCAGTAATGTGTTTATGTACAGTAATAAACAGCACTGATTTCCTGACCCCAAAACAGTGGGCTCAAATATCAGATTATGACAATTCAGACTGTGAGGAAATAATAATGATGCACACATTCCTTATCTTTTTTAATGTTCCTATGAATTTTTGATACTTCAGTTTAAGTATTGTCTGGGAAAAATTTAAACAAGGTGATTAAATGCACCAAAAGATAAGGTACTTTCTTATTGTTGCATTCCCATCATAGGGGCAAAGTAGCACATCCATGATACCCCTTTAAGTGGTAAAAACAATTTATCAAGATGGTTTCTGTGTAGTTTCAGGCAATTTAGTTTCGGAAGGACATAGTGATAAGCAATGTAGTTTGTGTAGCAGTTAATGCAGTCAGTGTTTATAGAAATATTTTTGATAACCACCAAAATAGCATTTTATCAAATAATAGCCATAAATAAAATGCATTTTGACTTTGAGATGACATGTGCTCTTATAAAATGTTTCTTCTGAATGCTAAAGATTGTATAACAAATTAAAGAATACACATTTATGTGGATAAAAGGCAAATAAACTTTCCCCAGCAATATTGTGGGAATCATCACTGACGGTTTGACATATCAATATTTCAGGAAGAATAAATGACTTTCATATCCATGTTTTTTTTTTTAACCATCATATACTTATTCATTTTTGCATTACTTGAATATTTTGGAAAGAAGCCATACTTTATAACCTGAAACTGCTTGAAGTATTTTAAAATATTTTAATAAAGCTTTTTGAATTATCAAATAATATAACTTTTAAACAAATTTTACTATTATTATAAATATTTGCTCTTCATCCCTCGCCCAAAGGAAAACTATAAATCTTGTCTCAACTGAATGAACACCATTTATCATATTCATTTTGTTGTCAATACAATTATGAAAAGCCTTTGGCCTTCTCCCAAGGAAGCTGATTTGCTACTGAAATTCAATTATTATAAGCAAGGCCACTACCAAACTACCCCATTTGGCAATCTAACACAGCTTCTTGTATAACTGACACTTCGCCCTTTGCCCCTGATCCTAATAACTTCAACATGTATGGTCAAATGGAGGGAGGGGACAATGGTTTCTAGTTCAAAACAAATATTAAGTCCCAAGATTTTCCATTTGCTATTTTCTGCCATCTGCTGGATAAAAGTTTCATTTCAGATAGGTGCCAAAAAAAAAAAAAAAAAAAAGTTAAGAAAATGGAAAATGGACAATTAAAAACTTAAATTATCATGTTTTCTCTAAATTTGGGGCAGCATTAATTACGGCAGATATTTCTTCTTTGACACTGAGGAGGTTTCTAATTTTGAGTCTTGGTTAAAATTGCTGAAGAGGAAAACATGAAATGTTAATAGGATTGATTTGTAGCTTAGTTTCAAGATCACCATCAATAAAGTGCCAAAAGTAGATTTTTCTGATTTTTCAAAGAAATGACAGTTTTAAGTTTGGAAGCTGCTATTTATGTTCAGAGAAATAAAAGGGTCATATGTAATTCCTCAACTTTCATAGTTAAGAGAATTATAAGCCCTCCCATGCTAAAATTTATAATATCTGTATATATATGTTATATGCTGATATAAACTATAAATGTGATTCTTCAATGACATGGAAAAGTCTTATCTCTAACTCTTCTCTGGGCACATAAATCTGATGAAGTAGATTTTAATAATAACTAAAGTCAGTACTGAAATTAATGTTTAAAAATTTTTATAATGTGTAGATTTCTCCCTTAAACATGCCTAGAACCCCTATTAATTATGTTTTTTGGCCACAACTTATGGCACAGTAGTTGAAAACTGAATTTAAAAAGTTTCTTTTGTAATTCAATATAGAGGAAAGTTTGCATATGAAGTGTTTCAACAAAGAAATAATGTAATGTAAAACAGTAAATTAACTTTAAGACTATAGAATTTTTCTTATGTGCTCTGATGGTTTTGTGTATAAAATGCACGAAACCATTATATAATACTTACATGGCTTGAATAAATTATCATTTCTTATTGCGCACAATGACAATTTCACACAATACTGTAAAAATATTATTAACCATTTACAACTACCGAATGTGTCAGACATTACACAAAGTGCATTATCTATTTTAAAGTCACAATAAGGCATGCTACCCGATTACCTCTGTTTTCCAACGAGAAAACCAAGTCTCAGAGAGGTAAAATGACTTGCCAGAGTTTATAACAGTAAATGAAGAGCTAGGATTACAAGCCTGGTCTGACAACAAAGTCCATGATCTTATGCTCTTTTTACTCTTACCTCATAAGACATTCTGGGTAGTCTTTTTTTTTTTTTTCCCTGCCTGTAGCCTTGGCAAAGGTAAATTCAAATCTTACAACAAATAACAAGCCGTGGCCTATGCTTATGCTCGTAATCCTAACACTTTGGGAGGCTGAGGTGGGTGGATTGCTTGACTCTGTCTCTACAAAAAATAGAAAATTTAGCGGATCATGGTAGTATGCACTGCTGGTAGTCCCAGCTGCTTGGGAAGCTGAGGCCGGAGCATAGCATGAGCTGAGGAGTCTGAAGTTGCAGTTAGCTGTGATGCCACTGCCCTCTATCCTGGGTAACATAGTCAGACTCTGCCTCAAAAAACCAAAACTAAACAAACAAAAACACTCCCCCACACCCCAAGCAAATCATGACCATTTAGTTATAACTCAAAAAGATAAAATGACCTTCTCAACCTTGCTAATTGGCATGGAGCAGAGATTCAAATCTTCCCCCCAAAAGGGCAGGATTCATTGATCCTGAGTAAAGATGTTAGCTAGATTATCTCTGTAACCCTAACATAAACAATCATTTGAGGGAAGTGATTTTTCAGCTGTCAATATTTGAAGGCCACCAAAAAAGTGGCCTCTCTGAGCTGGGTCTCCAAATGCTGTGCTCAGTTATCTGCACTGTTGCCACTGTGCTGTAATTTTTAGCTGATTACACATTAGTTCATTTAGCTTTGTTTCCTCTTCCCTACTGTGCCGTACTATTAAACGAAAGTGAGGGGCTTGGCATCCCTCTGTGCACAGAGCTGGTATTGTCACAGTGTAATAAGGATACATCCAGTCAAACAGCATGGTGTAGCTGGTCTTTGTGTTCAGTGCAAAGGCAATCCCTCGAAGATCTCTTGCCAGCCCGATCAACATACGCTGTCAGTGGGAAAGAAGACACAGTAATTGATTTTCACGTTAGCACAGAGCAGATGGAGTAATAATCAGGCAATAATGACCACATATCTGATTTTGATTCATTAGCTAAAATGTCTCGTTCAGATCTTTCTATAGAAAACCAAACAGACTCTTTAAACAAATAGCCATCAAATCTGCTGACCAACTAACTCCACTTTGCTTCTTCTAAATTGAGCTAAATCATAATTCCAGTAGCTTTGCTAAAAGTTTAGATTCTTAATACACTTTGTTTCTGAATTGTGCCATATCAGAATAAAAAAAGATCAGGATTGATAATTTCACAAAACAGATACATGCACAGGGTCTATTTAATAATAACACACCAGCTTGCATGAAATCAGTCCCACTATACAATTTAGAGTCTATCCTAGAAATGTACTGGCATTTAAAGATTCCTAATTAATATCTTTAATTTTGTTAGGACAAAACAAAACTGGCCAGGTGACCTACTAGTATTATGATATACCCAGAATAGGAGCTGTATTCCCCAAGTGAAGAAAAGATATAAGGAAAATAGTTCTACATTTGATGTCATAAGACATGAATTTGAATCCAAGCTTTATTTTTCTTTAAGATCAAAAAGCCAAGGTAATTTATTTATCTCAGTTTTCTCATCTATAAGGGGGTTAACAATGCCTCTTTCATAGAGGCATTGTAAGAAGTTAAGTCTAATAAATTTATGTGAAAATGCCTAGCAAGAGCCTGATACATAGTAAGTGTTCTGTAAGTATTTAGTTTTAGAGAAAATACACCACTTGACTATTGAATAAAAGAGATCTGACTTGTACTGCAGACTCTTAATTAAGCTGTCCTTAGGATGATGCTTGGGAAGAGCAAAAGAAAACCCATGAACAGATGCTAGAATGTCAGAACAAAGACCACAAATAAACATAATTGCAAAAGGGGGTGGGATAATTGAGATATACAACTGTGATTTCTGAAGATACTGTTTCAGTGGAAACACTTGTCCAGAAAACAGTCTCTGAACTTTTCTTTTTACCAGACTTTCTCTTTCCTCACACTTTAGTAATAAATGAAAACCTTTTCAGGAAGGAGTTTAAATTATCACGAAAGAGACAGTGAATTCTGACCCTCATCTTAATCGCTGAATAACATTTCAAAGTAGCAAATAATAGTTTAACTCTCTGAAGTATTTGGAATTTCTTATCTTCCCCACTCTTTCGGCTTAAAAGGTGAATCTATATAACTGGATGCTGCTTCTAAGAATATTCAGTTTCCATTCTAATAGTTTATAGAATGACAGATATCTGAATTTCTGAATCGGAAAACTTTGAATTTCTATTTCTGCTTCTTTAAGTGACTTGCTCCTTTTTTCTCTCATAATCTCACCAGTCTTGTTTTCCTATAACGAGCTGGCCTTGTAGTTCCTTCGTGTGACCTGCTATTTAAAAAAAAATTTTTTTTTTTTGCCTTTTTCTATAGCCTTTTTTCACTACCTGGACTGGTTTCTCTCTTTCTGAGTCTGCCACATTCCTCACAGTCAGAACAAAATATCTCTTCTAAGAAGCCTTCTTTGAACAATTCTATTCTGACTACTAGGCTTTGCAGTCTTTCTATTCACCCTGTGTTTGTTCTATTTTTATTACATAAACTTACAAGTTTTAGGCTATTCTTTCAATAACCTTAAGCTTCCACATATACATGAGACAGTCATTATTTAATTCTAAAATTAGTCAATAGGAACCATTAGTTTTATTTTTGTGCCTAGTACAAAAGGGCTTTTAATACAATACCTTAGACTATCCTCATTATACACAAAAGGTTAATTTTTGAACTATCTCAAATTTTTTCCTTTCTTAAAAGATGCCAAGTTATTAGAAATGCTGTATTTGACTCAAATGTTTTTAATGTAGTAAAATGTGGCTATGAAATTATGTTAATGTATTATTTTATAAAATGTTACTACACAGAAGCTGTACATTTATGTAATAAACAAATGTATATTTGAAATAAATCCAACTGAGCAAAAAATGCAATGTTAATGTGAGTAAGAAACATTTCTTACGCTGAAACTATCTTTTATCTCAAAGCAGCACAAATATAATAATCTGCACAGACAAACAAACACTAAGAAAGTATTTTCACAATAGACAAAATATACCCAGCTCTAGCTCAACACAGAAAAACTATTAACTAAAGCAGGCCACTAAATAATTTGAGAGAGGAATCTGTTTGTTTTTTTATAGCAGCCTTTTATTTTTAATGCCTATTATGCCATGAATTCATAGGGAAAAGGTTCTAGCACCTTATGCTCCTATTTCATTGGTTCTCTTGGTTTTCCTGTGTGCTACGATATACACCTATTATTGTATGAATTCATGGGGAATAGGTTCCAGCACTTTATTGTTCTGTTCAACTGGTTCTCTGAGAGCGAGGCTGTATGCCTACTATGCTATGAATTCTTAGGGAATGGGTTCATGAGAGGTAATCTTATTGAAATTCTGGAGGAAGAGGATCCACAGTTTACTATCTCATTTAAAACAGTAAAAAGAGGTTTATTTTAAAAGTTGCCTTTTTCTAGTCCCAGCTACTCGGGAGGCTGAGGCAAGAGAACTGCCTAAGCCCAGGAGTTGGAGGTTGCTGTGAGGTGTGTGACGCCAGGGCACTCTACCGAGGGGCGGAGAAAGTGAGACTGTCTCTACAAAAAAAAAAAAAGTTGCCTTTCTCCTTTCGTTGGTCAACTCTAGGTTTTAGATTGATCTGAAGAGTAAGAGGCTCCTATATTTTTAGTGAGGCTGTTTTGGGGGGTGGGATAGGCCTGGGGATCTAGTCCTACAGATTCCTTTTAGGATATTTCAAGGAGAAACTGCTGAGTGCTTCAGTCTGCTGCATGGTGAACAGTTGTCTGTGTGCCAAGTGTGAGATGAATGGGCCGGGGAAACAGCTGAAACGAGGCTCCTTCCACCCTGACCCCCAAAACAGGGTTTCTAATGGAAAGTCTGACAGACCCTTTACTGTAGTGGCACTACTGGGGGCAGCTATAATATTATCCTCATAATTCTACTATATAATAACAACAAAGAAAAAGAAGGTGAAGGGTCATTGTGCTTTGTCTTTAGAATTAAGATGGCTGTCTTCATCCTTACAGCATACTCTTAATTCTGAAGACACATCTTAATAACCTCTAAATAGTTCCAACAAAAGAGCCGTGTCAGAGGAATGAGCAGGCCCCAAGGTGTTTCAACTGGAGTGTTTTCATCTGCCTTTATTGCTCTATCCCTCTCCAGAATTAAGGCAATAACCTGTGATAAATTATTCAGGAACTGCTACAGGGATCAAAGCAAAATCATTCTGTTAAAGTGCTGTTTGCAACATTTGGCACTTAGTGCGAAAACTTTTAATGTGCGCATGCTGAAAATCAAGGATTTTAAATAATTCAACATTGTGGAGTTTTTACGAAAGGACTAAAGATAGCAGGTTCCTATTTAACTGCTCCTCTTCCTCTGAGAAGTTTTCATTCATTTTCCTTAAACCTGATGATGTCATGGCCAGATCAAAAATGATGCATGAGTCAGGGGTGTATTGGACTATATTTTACCATAGATACAATCATAGGGGGAAAAACACATATTTTGAAATAATAGCGTAAAGCCAGGATCTGTCATGAATTTTCTTTCTTTTTTCCATTATTTTGTAAAGAAAAACCTAAGACAAAAATTCAATGTTCTCTTCAATTTTATTAGAACTAAGTAAAAAAACAAAGCCATAAATTTAACAGTTTTGCAGCATTTTCTCCCTTCACAACTATATTTCAATTTGGCAACATAGGTCCTTAATGTTTAAGTTCATCTTGAAATCTGCATTTGAATAATTTCTATAAATAGGGAGTTAGAAGATCCTGGGAAGGGTTGCAAATTAAATGAATTTGGCAGTCCTGCGGCATTTTCATAGAGATATTTTAACAGCATTACCTCCTGTGGATTGGAATACTAAATACTTTATTGAAGAACAAAACAGAAATGTTTTTATCTCTAGTACTTACAAAATGAAGTACCTGAAAGCACTTTTGCATGTATTATTTATTCATCATGATAGAAAAATAGCCTTAACCTAATAAATTACATTTAAAAGCATTTAGTGCAAAAGTTTTGTTTATGATAAAGCAACACACTTAGTTTTATATCGGTAGCTTAAAGCACCAAGTTTTCTTTATACAAATTAGACAGATGGTGCTTACAGTAGAATTTACTAAAGGTCTGTCACAACAAATGCAGCCAAGCTGCATATTTAATCACTGCAGAATCTTGTCTACCTGCAGCTGCCAACTGCTAATCCAATTTCCCTGATAAATGTGGCAAGAGACACGATCAGCAATAAAGAGCATCTAACTCCATTTTCCTGCAGGGCGTCTTTTGATGAACATTTAGGACGGAAGCACCGAGTGCACTGTGTGGCCTTGGTTCGTGGCAGCTGCATGCATTCTGAGGCACAGTTCTCAGGTTACTCACTTAATTCTGCCACTATCATTACGTTGCTATTGATCTCAGTAGCTGTTGCCTACACAGCATTACTCTAGATGAAGCTGAATCAGGCAGTTATCATGCATCAAACTTGCTCAAAAGCCTGGAGATTTCCCCTTAATTACTTGTGATTTTATTTGCAAATACCGTTAAAGTGTAATCAAGCAGTCACTTTCCAGGGTCGTTAAGAACTTGCTGGTTTAGGGATACATCACTGAAACTCCATCAAAAATGACTCTAGGAAGATGGTTTAGATGGGATTCCATCAAAACGGGTTTTTATATAATGAAATCTTCAAATGAGACAGATGAAATTTTACAAAGATGATGTTTTTGAACCTCATTGCATCTTTTTGATAAAGGGCATCAAAGGTCACTTTAAAGCTATGAAAATTTTTGTTGATTTTAAAAGACATCCAAAGATATTGCTAACCTGAGTGGAAACTCAGGTGAAGAATTTCAGGAAGACTATAAACAGTGAAAATCTGTAAGATACTTTTTTGGTTTTAAAATTCTGTGACTATGCTCTGCTGATAAATATTTATTAAAAAAATTCAATTTTAACTAAAAAGATACAGCATTTGGCAAATTAATTTTTGGTAGAACAATTATGTAAAAATAATCATCAAAGACCACCATTTTTCTCTTTGGCTTCTTACTGCTGTTTTTTTTTTTGTAAAAAGAAGAGAAGCCTAACAAAAGATGGTGAATATTTCCAAAGTATTTCAAGTAACAATTAAATATGTGACTCAAGCATCACCAACAAAAGTGTTCACATTCTCTGGAGTACATTTATTAGTCTTTTAAAAATAATAATCTGTGTCAGTCTATTTAATATAGCCTTGATACATTATAATTTCAGGAGATACTATTTCTATTTAACAGGGCTTGTGCTACCCATCCCCCAACTTAAAATATGGGGCTGTTTTGTCACCGACAGCTTGCTACACTTAAGGATTTTACTAATAAAACATAATGTTGTCTTAGATATTATGACTGTTGCCACAGCTGAACTGACTTGTCAAATCAATCCTAATATGGCTCCCACAGGCACATAAAAACCTTATTTAGCTATCAGTTATCCTAATCACTTTGTTCCGTTTAAGAATGCAATACTTCAAAGACCAGTTCCTATTTATACATATATGCCCAGCCATTTAATAAAGTCTTGATTTATATAAATTGTTTAAAAAAATATTTAGAGGCACAGTTTTAGCATGTGCATGTTTGTGTATTCCTCCATATAGATATTTTGAAACAGAGTGCAGGGTGGATGAGGGAATAGGGATGTTTAAAGTGGTGTACCCATGAGAAATGTTCAATTAAAGATAGTAACTGACACAAGAGACAAATCTGTACCATCTAATCATGAACTGACTGTCCAAAACCATTCTCTAACCTCAAAGTCCATTTGTATAAGAAACCAGAAAAGTGCGTAAGTGAAAAGTACAACTCAAAGACACAAGCAATTGGGAACGCAGGTCTGACGAAGGCACAAAGTACACACAAATGAAAAAACCTTTTCTGAAAGAAAAGAGCAAAATTGTCTCTCCTCATGTTTGGGGAAAAAAAACCTACCTTTACATCTTCCTGTTTAAAGTTGTTGTTGAATATTTGTAATACTGTTTCAAAAGCAAGTGTAAGAGGCAGCATGAAATTCTCAAATTCATCCTCATCTTCACCTATCAGAGAAACAAAACGGTCACTACGGTTTAAAATGCCTATTACTGGCATTTTTACATACTGTTACATTAACCTCAGAACGGCTTGCTTCATTCAGACTTAGGGAATACATCACTAAAATGTAGTCCTGAGGAGGGGTCAGCCTGCATTTACACATTTAGTGTTTTGGCTCATTGAATATTCTGGTGTTTTGCCTTCTCTTTTGCACCAAATGAAACAGCAAAATTACTTACCAGCCATGTTTTCCCCTGGCTCTTCATTGGGTCTAACAGATTCATGCCCCAGGCATCTCAGTCTTTCAGCTGTGGGACCCCAAAGCTTCCCTAATGCCTGAAGGAAGGTATGCAAAGCCTCAGAGACAAGGATCCTTTTTTCTCCCTTCTCTTTAGGGCCAAGTCCTAAAGGGCTCACAGACTTAGGTGCCCAGATAGATCTGAATTATCCTCTTTTATTTATGTTCTTTTTAAAACATTAATTTGTTAAATAAATGGCAGGGAAACTTTATCTGCCAAAAAGGATGTGGTCTCTTAGGGGTCATTTGGGTTTTGAGTACATTTTCCATGGTACACTTCTTAAACAGAGAAGTTTTTTTCTTTACAGAGAAGACATTTCCTATTAATTTTCACTTTAATTAATTAATTAATTTAGAGACAGAGTCTTACTCATAGCTCACAGCAACCTCAAACTCTTGGACTCAAGGAATTCTCTTGCCTCAGCCTCCCAAGGAGCTGGGACTGCAGGTGCTAGCCACAATACCCAGTTAGTTTTTCTATTTTTAGAGATAGAGTCTTGCTATGCCTCAGGCTAGTCTCAAACTCCTGAGTTCAGGCAATACACCGGCCATGGCCTCCCAGAGTGCTAGGACTACAGCCGTGAGCCGCCCTGACTGGCCTATTTTTTATTTTTTTTTGAGACAAAGTCTCACTCAGTCGCCCTGGATAGAATGTCATGGCATCAGAACCCACAGGAACCTCAAACTCTTAGGCTCAAGCAATCCTCTTGGCTCAGCCTCCTGATTAGTTGAGACTACAAGTGCCCGCTACAACGTCTGAGTAGTTTTTCTATTTTTTTTTTTTTTTGAGACAGAGCCTCAAGCTGTCACCCTGGACAGAGTGCTGTGGCATCACAGCTCACAGCAACCTCCAATTCCTGGGCTCAAGCAAGTCTCCTGCCTCCGCCTCCCAAGTAGCTGGGACTACAGGCACCCGCCACAACGCCCGGCCATTTTTTGGTTGCAGCCGTCATTGTTGTTTGGCGGGCCCGGGCTGGATTCGAACCTGCCAGCTCAGGTGTACGTGGCTGGTGCCTTAGCCCGTTGAGCCACAGGCGCCAAGCCGATTAAGCAAATATTTATGAGGGCCTTTTATTTGGAAGTTCTTGAGCTAGATGCTTCATAGAATACAAAGATAAATATGACTCAATTTGAGACAAGAGTCTCACTCTTTTGCCTGATCCTAGAGTGCCATGGGGTCAGCCTAGCTTATAGCATCCTTAAACTCCTGACTTCAAGGGATCCTACCTCAGCCTCCCCAGTTGCTGGGACTACAGACACCTGCCCCAATGCCCAGCTAGTTTTTTTATATTTGGTAGAGATGGGGGTCTCAAACTTGTGACCTCAGGCAATCTGTCCGCCTCAGCCTCCCAGAGTGCTAGGATTACAGGCAGGAGCCACACACTCAGCCGAAATTTGTGTCCTTATTTAGCTTAAAATCTAGTCTAGACTTAGGTAATTTGGGGTTAGTCTGTCTACGCACATTATGAGACTGAATTTCAATATGAATTATGCCCAGTAAAGAAAAATAAGGAAGAAAAAAATATTGCAATGCTTCCTGAACTTTCAGAACACTGAACAAAGATTCATGACTGCCACTAATCATAATTTTTTCTTAAAGGCACAAATTCATGATTACAGGATGTTCCGGATAATTTTTAAAAGTGAACTTTTTTTAAAATTAAGTAACGTTCACACAGGAAAAAAAAGGCCAGAAACCATAAGAACACAGCTTGATCTTTCCAGATTATTTAATGTCACCCTAGACCAGCCCTATGTGACTAGCACAGTAAAAAAGTGACATCCTAAATTCTTTTGGCTTAGATACGATAATTATATCATTGAAAGAAAGAAAGAGATAAGAGAATAATGCTCTGCAATGGCTCACAAAGAATTGTGGGAATAAGTAGTGAGAGAATGGATGGCACATTAAAATTCATGAGGAAATGCTGTTTAAGTTCCATGAATAACAAAGCGATTATTATGCAGGATCAGGTTTTTCTTTCATTATTACAGAAAGACACAAAATCATTATCGTGATCTGCCATGTGTTTTTTCTTTGTTATTAGATGCTGGGACAGGCCTATTAAACGTTCTGTTACCCAGGAGAAGGGTCACAGTGGTGAGTAATGGTGGTCATGATGTGCATGATTTTCTATGGTCCTAATTATAAGTGCATTTAGACCAGAGGAAAGGAACAAATGA
The DNA here is from genome assembly GCA_963574655.1 of Perodicticus potto. Taxonomy (NCBI): domain Eukaryota; kingdom Metazoa; phylum Chordata; class Mammalia; order Primates; family Lorisidae; genus Perodicticus; species Perodicticus potto. The sequence continues at coordinate 25,267 of CAUYRH010017820.1, forward strand.
AATAAAAGGGCAGAATGACTGGGTGGGCATCTTCTTGTGATTGAAAGAACTGAGTCTATTCTTAACCTTTCTGCTCCTTGCTTTATGCTTCACACGTGTCATTTCCAGACCAGACAAAGTTGGTATTTGTATTTGGAGCCTCCTTGGTCAATACAGTGGAGATAACAGTTCATTTTGAAAGGGGTAATACATGCAAATTGAGGAAGGGTATTAACATCAGGAGAGAAAACATAATGTGCAAAAATAATCCTATGATAATGTGTATAATAGGGTCAAGAATTTACCCACATTGTATTCCAATATGGAGAGAAAACGTTTCTTTTTATTTTTTATGATGGACAATTTTTCCTTACTCCCACCTTGCATACTCCTACCTTGCTCTATAATGGGAGGAAAAAAACAACCCAAACTTTAAACTTGTTAGTTCAGGCTGGGTGAGGTGGCTCTTACCTATAACCTTAGCACTCTGGGAGGCCAAGATGGGTGGATCACCTGAACTCAGGACTTGGAAACCAGCCTGAGCCTTTCTACTAAAAAAATAGAAAAAAACTAGCCAGGTGTTGTGGTGGGCTCCTGTAGTCCCAGCTCCTTGGGAGGCTGAGGCAAGAGGATCTCTTGAGCCCAAGAGTTTGAGGTTGCTGTGAGCTGTGACACTGTGGCACTCTACCTAGGACAACAGAGTGAGACTCTCTGTCAAAAATAAAATAATAAAATAAAATAAATAAAACTTGTCAGTTCAAGGTAACAACTCTAGTTTAAATAAATAGTTGCTTTTGACTAGAGGTAGTGGTTCCCACCAGTAATTCTAGTATTTTGGGAGGCTAAAGTGGAAGGATTGCTTAAGGACCAGAGTTTGAGGTCAGCCTGGGCAATATAGTGAGACCCCCCATCTCTATGAAAAAGTAAAAAAGAAAAATCAGTCTGGTGTGGTGATGCTTGCCTATGGTCCTAGTTACTTGTGTAGCTAAGCCAGGAGGATTGCCTGAGCCCAGGAGTTTGAGGTTACAGGCAGCTATAATTGGGCCTGGGGGACAGAGAAAGATCCTGTCTCAAAAAAAAAAAAATTGTTTTTAAATAATACATTTTCTTCTGGGTAAGTGAAAAAATTTTAACATTTCTTCCCCTTTATCCCTGCTTATCTTCAAAATAATGTCTGGTTATATAGAAGGATTTGTGACTGTATGGTGTGAAGGAGAGGAGAGGCCTCAGAGCCATGTGGGGATGGGGATCAAATGTGTCTATGGCAAAGGCATCAGCACTGTCAGCAGTGGTTTGGGCCATCTGCTCGCACACTGCAGCCTCTGCATTTCTACCAAACTCTTAAGCATTTCTGTGCTTCCTCTCTGGGATTTCCAGCAGGCTTTTTCTTTTACACTTTTTCTTTTTTTTTTGCCTTTTATTGAGTTATTGATTTATTTTTCCCTCACCTCTATTGGCTTGGAAGTTATGTTAAAAAATATAAACCTTTTGGCTCGGCGCCTGTGGCTCAACGGGCTAAGGCGCCAGCCACGTACACCTGAGCTGGCGGGTTCGAATCCAGCCCGGGCCCACCAAACAACAATGACGGCTGCAACCAAAAAATGGCCGGGCGTTGTGGCGGGTGCCTGTGGTCCCAACTACTTGGGAGGCAGAGGCAGGAGACTTGCTTGA